>JAQIXU010002702.1:0-11138 GCA_034701245.1 Strigamia transsilvanica
CCCCCCCCCCCCCCCCCCCCCCCCCCCCCCCCCCCCCCCCCCTCCGACGCAACTGCTTATTCTGCTTATACGTAAATCCGGCCCTGAGACCAGGGTGTTCATCGCAGCTAGTTTGTGTCATGGATGTGAACATGAATGGGACAGTTGGAGGTCATTTGGAATTTGTGTGCTATGTGAAATGGTTGAATGTTTAGATTAAGTGTTGAAGAATATTTATTTTATATTCAAAAGTATTGTAAATCCTACCTCCTTTGCCTCACTTTGCACATATCGGTACTTGGAATATTGTTGTTATTGACAGATATAGTTAGGATTGAGTATAACAGGCAAACTTCAGATATATGCAATTACAAACCAGATGTTAAAGTACCGGTATGTAATTGCATTGTTTCTGCATCACTTTCACATAATATACTGTATCTTGAAACTCAAATTTGTTAACAACATACTGAAATAACTGACCTACATAATGAAACATGAATTGCTGTTTATGGATTTTTGTCAACTAATCAAACAATTATGCTCAAATGGTAGTGCCAGTCGGACCAAAAATATTGATTTTACGTATGGCAATCACAATTTATATATGCAAATGCCAAATATTTACTGAAATGTTTATTCTTGCTGACAGCAGGAGTTGAAGTGAAATCGAGGGAAGCAAAATGGCTCACTCAGATTAGTTCATTTAGCAACATACATAGCTTTCCAATTAATTAAAATACCACTCAGAAAATCAATATAAACATTCGACAATTAGTTTATGAGTCATCAACTTTACCTTTTAATTTTAGGAGCAATTTCAAACAGCACTTGATATTTGTAGAATATTCTATTTTAATCCAATTACATCTGGACTGATTAATCCAGGACAGTCACAGCAAATTTATTTTAAATTAGATATTCTTTGAGATATACTATGGACATTTTTGGCCCATAGACGAAGAAGGCATGTGTTGACCATATACCCAGTGGCGTATCATACATTTAGAGGTCCCAAAGCAAAACCTAATCTTGAGATCTCTTTGTGTCGGAGACTTAAGCCTCATTAGCCTCATAGTAGATCCGCCACTGCCCAGGCCCCCGACACAACAGGGGGCCCCAGAAAAAAAATGTATGTGTATGTGAATGTCAGAACTTCTCGGAAGTGGTGTGGATTTTCTGTTATAGCACACTTTAGAAAGCCCACGAGCCTAGGGGCCCATGGAGGAAGAAAAAATATTGTTGTCTTGAATAAATGACCCATCAATCTACAACTACTCAAGCTTGTCAGAAGCATCTCTAGGGTGTGGCATCCATGGCACGTGCCATGGGCACCACTGAAAGGGGGCGCGAAATATTTTTGTAAATATAAATAAATGTGGATTAAAAAAAAGACTTCAAACGATTTGCGTCAGCTAAAGCAAGAAAGATAAATTTGTAATAAAGTGTTAGTAAGATTTAATTTGTGTGCTTTTTTTTACCCAATTTTAAAGTAGTTTTTTAGAAAATTAAATGAAGGCAACCTATCGTCGGATGGTCGGAGAGGGGCGCAAGATCGGTGTTTGCCATAGGCGCCATTTACTCTAGCTGCGCCTCTCCAGCTTGTACACGGACCCATTGGCTTCTAGTTATTGAAATATATGGTCGTTGTTGTTGTTTGTCATTCTCGACTCGTACTTGCATCTCTAGATCCACACTTTACTCTCAATGCCCTTCTAAAGTATGCAATAAAAGAAAATCCACACCGTTTCTGGTGGGCCCCACAAGAAGTCTAGATCCGCCATTGGGCATCATTTGAGTCGGTAACAAAATATCCACTTCAACTCCTGGCAGGATTCTTCTCTCACTCAGTGAAGCATAAAAGACTAGATTGTTTTGTATTTTCTAGTTACTACAGTGTTACTTTACTATCACTTGTACACTGCTATTATACAGCATATCACCAATTTTAATTTTCAAAGCATATCATTAGTAACATGTAATTAGAGTTTAAAATGGGTCTGAACATGGCAGCTAATTTTAATTCTCATTTTGAGTTAAAGTTAAAATTGCAGGGAAAGCAAGCCTTTTTACTCTCCTTCTCAAATGTAAAAAATTGCAATGATCATTTTATTGAGGACCAGAATTCAAGTTTGCCTGTATAAAAATATGGTGTATGATACAATTCCATGCTGGTCATGGGATTCCTCAGTTTAGTTTCTAGTTAATATTCTTACAGAGTTTAGTGTAGGATTGGAAACAACATTTTGTAAGCCTTAAACGTACCCTAGATGTTATAGTTATTGGTTTATTTGATTTGTAGTGTAATGCAATAGTGAATTTAAAATAAAAATGGAGCTGATGAACACTCAAACACTTGGAAATGCTCACGTACAATATTTATTTTTCTAAATTGTATGAGAAAAATAAGAAAAACTATGATAAAATTATGATAAATTGAAAAACATTACAGATGTCAATGTACTCAGTTATTGGTGTTGATGTTTCTGTTCATTGCTGTTGATTGAAATAAAGAAAAAGTAAAAGAGTTATTGTGTGTGTGCAATTTTGGATTTTGTTTATTTTTATGGACATATTAAAGATGGATTGTGAGGAAGTTTCTTTTTTTTGTTTTTAATTTGGGAGACAAAAAAGGAATGGCACCACAGATCGTAGATTTTAGTTGAGTCGTTTGCCACTGTGGCGGTTGGCGCTGTTTTACGAATTGGATGTGTTGATAACAAGTAAGTTTTAGTTTTCATTCTGTATATTGGCGTTACTTACCTTGAATGAAATAGTGCATTTACTGTGTCAAATCGCAGGCTAAATTGAAAAAAATGGACAGTTTTCCATACTGTAGCAGAAGTGTGCACAATTCAGGTATTTATCATTGACAACTTGACGTAAAATCAACGAATTGTAACTTGTGCATTAATTTTAGGCGCCGAATACGAATTTCGGCATCGATTTCATCATGTTGTGCAAATACAGCTCGTGTCGCCCTTTCTTTTCGATGTAAACTACCAAAGCGAACACGTGCAACATTGGATGAAAGAAGCAGATTTGTTGCCGTTGGATCGGTGCGAACAAATCGCTAAATAAAAAAAAAGACAAATTTTGATTAATAATGAATTTTATTATAAAGTTATGACAAAGAAGAACAAGCAGATGTTGTAAAAACACGAGTCAAGTTGTGTATCACCGTTTATATCGCACTTATGAGGAAATTCAGATGGGAACCGATAGTAAATTTTATACGATTTGTTTTCCAGTAGAGTTGTGAATAGCGCTTACGTCATTGTCGACGTGTGGCTTGTTCACAACTGTGCTGGAATCTCGCGCACGATTTGTTTTGGTGACAAATTTGTGATTTTTTAAAATTTTGTTTTCAGGTTTCCTCAAACAACGAGATGGTTTGTAACACTTTGAAATGGTTGAATAACGTTCGTCCAACATTAGACGATTTGATATCGAAAAGTAAAAGTCATTGGAAATGGATGCAGGAAATTTGGTATAGAAAACTCGTCGATTTTGATGTAAATTTCAATTTTTTCGCATCATTTTAGTGAGGAAGTAAACACCGGAAGTGAAAAAGAGGTCGTGGCATTGCTTCTCACATGTCTACACAGTAATTCGATGCTTTTTATTTATTTTTGTGAATACAAACACATCAAAACGTCATTTATCTTGCAGTTATGATGACGAGGGATAAAATAATCGAAAAATACGATAGGATGTGCACTGAACTTGATAAGGTTGCCTAAATAAAAGATAAAAATCGAGATATTTTTCGTATTATCTTTAAATTTCTCCACAGGAATGCGATAAATCGAAAACAGAAGCTAATTCGCAACTCCAAAATGCTGACTTTCAAGGAGCGATATCAAGTTTAAGTCACGGTTTGCTTACACAGTGAGATTAAATCGTTGGATATAATTTAAAAACATTAAAAAAAAAAAATAAAAATTCAAACATATTTTTCTTCAAATTTCAGTCATTTTAGTTACGAAATGTACGCGAATCGAGCACGATGTTACATCGAAGTGAAGGAACCCAAACTGGCTGAAATGGACGCCATTCGAGCAGTTTTTCTCAAATGCGATTTCTGCAAAGTGATTTAAAAATGGAGATATTAATCGATTTCTAGCGTTTTATTTATTATTTTTTTAATTTTAGGGTTATGCGTTGCTGTTAACTTCGTTGGAGGACCAGGGTTGTCTCGATCGAGCGAGTTGTGTAGGCAAAGAAGGGCTTGTTAGATGCGCTTCGATCGGAATTGAGAATTGTGATTTTATCAATTTGAGCGATTTGGTGCTCGGTATTAATAAAAAGGTCGAGACATTGTGTCGCGTCGGTGAAAATGTTGGAGAAAAGGTAATTTCTTTTGTTGTGTCTAATCGCGAGTGATTTTTATCCGTGTATTTCGTCACCAGGTGCCGAATTTAATCGGCGATACAACTGAAGAGGAGGACGAGAGTGAAAAAGAAAATGTACTCAATCCGCAGATTAATATTGATGATAAACCGACTAAATCGGTCACGGTAATGGACGACAACACGTATTTATTATTTTTTAAATTGTTAATGTATCGTTTTTATTAGGTTATGGTGGATTTAGACCGAGATTTAGACCGATTAGCCGAACAAAGTGGCGACAAACAAAATGGCGACGCAAAAAATTGCGACGCAAAAAATGGCGACGCAAAAAATGGCGACGAAGAAGACGAGTCTAAACCACTAAGTGTTAGTATTGTTTAATTTATGATGTTTAACGTGATTTTTTGATTTTTTTAAACCTAGAATGCCGAAATATCGAACGAAACGAAGCTAAACTGCAAAACAAATAAGTCGCCGGATAAAAAATTGACGAAAAATGGAGACAAATTTGTAAATTTAATTAATTAATCATTTTCTTTTAAAAAAATCGATATTAATTTTTTTTCTTTTCTATTTATAGGTAAAACACAAAATGTGGCAAACGATGGTTTTCGAAGCGTCCACGAATTTAGTTAATCAACATTTCAAACTAGCCAGTCAGTTGTACGCAGAAGCGCTTAAATTTCTTCGTGAAAATCCAGTAATAACTTCGTCATAATCGATTTTCATTGCGAGTTTCTGATAAATAATTAATAGATTCAAGAATTTGTAAAGGAAATGGAAATTATATTGATTAAATATGCCTACGGGATGGCGTGCGTTGAAACGAGGTGTCGCGAAGTGAGTTCAACGATCCAAATCAACATTTATCAACATTTTTTAAATTTTCTTTTACACAGGAAATGCTCAATTCCATCGTTGTATTCGAAGAAATATTAAATAAACACTCGCACGTTATGTTCCCGTTGGTTTATTACGGATTAACGTATTCCTACTTCAAGCAAAACAGGTTAAAATAATTTAATTTCCAATTTATTTCGTTTTTTTTAAATGTTTTTCTTCAAATTAGGTTCAAAGAAGCGTTGCGAATAGCCAAAAAGGGTCTCGAAAACTGCAAAAATATGTTGATAGGTCTGCTAACGTGGCCGCAAATTGATAAAAACATCCCCGAATCAGCATCGGGGAAATTCAAAGTAGAAATTCGATTAATTTCGATTCGATTTTTAATTATTTCTCTTTGATTTTCAAACGTCAGGTGAAATTAGAAAAGTTAATCGATATTTGTCAAAGTCCTCCGCAACCGGACGCGGTTTGTCGATACGTCAAGTGCAGCGGTCACTTTAAAAACGAAATATATTTGACCGATCCCGACTGCAAGGGGTTCGTTAAAGCCACCTGCGACGAGGAATGCTCGCTGCAGTATCATTACAATTGCTGGAAAAGTATAAAGGAGGAAATTAAGATATTTAATGACAAGGTTTGGCTGATTTTTTTCGATTTTTGTCGTTAAAATCGATTTTTTTTCATTTTTGTTTGTTTTTAGGAATTTTTAAACACGACGTGCCTTACTCCGGATTGCCCGGGCGGGTTAGTGGAGGTCGTATACATTGATTGTAAAGGAGAAGTAGCTAAAAGGGTACGTAAGCTCCTTTTGAGATTGATACGCCGCCATATGTATGACGTCATCGCTAGGTATCCCGGATGCTGCGATCGGGACTGAATGTTAATTCATGTGGTAAAAAGTGTTTGTTTTTGGAATTTGTGCGTAAAATTGAAGTTAGTACGGTAATATTTGTTGAAAAATGATTATTTTGTGGTACTTGGGGGGTCTGCGAGTTAACGTGCTGATAAGTGATGTGATTGGCCGTCATATATGACATCATCCGCGCTGATTTAAAATGTTTTTCGGTTTTTGATGCGGATTTTGTTGTTGTTGTTGTTGTTGTGTGCAAATTGTTGTTCTTTGGGGGTAAAAATGTGTTGGTTTAATTTGTAATAAAAATTTTTTGGTTATTAATCGTTGAATTTGGTTTTTTCAGTTTAAAAGTAACACGTGGAATAAAGGTGGATGTTTTAAACAAAAAAGGCCCAGGTATGAAATTGTTGATTTTGAGATGTTTATTCGGTCGATTAATTTGATTTGTTGAGCAGATTAGGGAAGAAATCGAGCCATAAAGATAAGAAAAAGAAAAAGCTGGACGACGTGTTGAAGGATGAGAATTGTAAACAGGATCAAGAGGACGATGAACAGTATCCTGAATATGAAGTAAAAAGTTGTTAAAGGATGAGAATTGTGATTAATTTGGATGGAAAATGTTTCGTAGACGTTTGAATCGATAGCAGCGACGATTTTCGACGTAAAACCGACGCCAGAAGTGAACTCGCCGGTTAAAATGCCCGTTTTCCCACCGGAAAATGGTAAATTTGTTGATTTATTCGAAAAATTTTGGTTTTTTAATGAGAAAAAATATTTTTTTTTGATATTTTAGTTACGTTAACGGTGTTGAAAAAGGTTGACGAGCCCGATGAACCCGTCCGTAAAGTAGAAAAACATAGGGAAAGGAAGAAGGAAAAGAAGAAACAGGTTTTGAAGTTGAATGAATTTTTTGCTGATGAGGAGGAAGAAGAGGTCGAATTGAAGCAAGGGTTGGGTTGAAATAAAATTCATTTAATTCGATAAGTTGATTGATTTGATTTGATTTAATTTGATTTTTTTTTTTTTTTTAGTGAAAAATCGAAGAAACGGAAACGTAAAAAGAAGCTGAATAATCAAATTGCGGAAGTTGAATCTGCTTCTCGGCATTCGTCGGAATCTGATCCTGATCGCACGTCGTTAGTTAATTGCTTCGGTTTGTTTATTTGAATAATTAATTGGTTGATTTGTAGATCTGTATCGAGAGAGATGGTGGAAGATGAATTGGCTGCGTTGTCTAGGGAAAGTATCGTCAGCGAGTCGATTAAGAAGATCTTATTTGAGTACGTTGATTGGTTTTTTTAATTAAAATATCGATATTTTATAATTAAAAATTGATTTTCTCGTTCGAATATCGATTTTTTTTCAATAAAAAAACGATTTAAACGTAGAAAAAACTATTTTGCGTACAAAGTTCGATTTTTACAAAAAAAAAATTGATTTTTCTCCGGTAAAATCGATTTTTTACAATAAAAAATTGATTTTTCTTGGGAAAAATCGATTTTTTTATATTAAAAAATTGATTTTTCTTCGTTATAATCAATTTTTTGCAATAAAAAATTGATTTTTCTCCGTTAAAATAAATTTTTTGCAATGAAAACGTCGATTTTAACGGATAAAAATTAATTTTTGCATCCAAACTTTAGTTTCTGCATCAAAAAAACTAAATTTTTAATCCTTTTCAACATTTCTCTCAGTTGCATGAAAATATTCCTGAAGGAAACCGGCCGCCTCCAAACCGACGACATCCGTTTAATCGAAGAACTAACCAAACTCCCCATCGACGTCCAGGAATACATCGCCGACATAGGCGGCATCCAAGAACTCCTCAAAAAATCCGACGATTTCGTCGTCTACGACGACATAATCTGCCTAACCGAACACTTCACCGGCGACTTCACCCCCGTCGATCCCCCACGCACCCGATCCGCCGCCGACCAATGGGCCACGCTCGACACCATCAACGAAAACAGCGAACCGCACGGCAAAACCTCAACATCCTCCGAATTCGAATGGATCGAAGCAAAACGGCGCCACAAAGGCACAAAAAGCCAAATAAATTGCAGCACTTCGAGCGACGCCCGATCATCGAACGAAAATGTCGCCACGCGGGCCCCGAAACACAATTTATTCCCCTGGGTGCCCATGAAAGTGCCCCCCATGGACGATATGAGCAACGTTTCGTCCGAGGATCTGAATGTCGATAGTATGTCGGAAGAAATGGTCCACGAGAGGGTTTTGGAGCGGAATAAGGGGCTGCGGAGGGCCGGGGACGCGGTGGTCGAGCGGAAGGCGGTGGAGAATGTGGAGGTTAAGAAGAATGAGGTGGTGAATGTGGAGTCTAAGAGGAGCGAGAGTGCGGTGGACACGTGTTCGTCGAGTTGCGGGCAGAGTGCGGGTCAATTTTATACAAATTTGCAGAAGTTGTGGAAATTTGTGTCGAAGTTCAGCGATAAGGGGCAAGGGAAGATGTTGAAGTTGGTTTTGGAGTTGATTATTAAGGAGAAGATTTTGGAGCGATTTTCGCCCAATCCGGAGAATGTGGATCGGGCGAGTCAGACGTTTATGTTTGCGATTGATGCGCTGAGTGATACGGCGGAATGTGGAGCTCAAACTAATGTGAGAATTTTTGTTTTGTTGGTGTTTTTTATTATTTTAAAAAAGTGTTTTGTTGAGTTTTACGAGTGAAGTCGGGGTAAAATTGATAAAACAACTTAAAAAGTGTGTTTTTATGGATTTTGTTTATTTTTTTATTGAGTTTTGTTCATTTTTTTTGTGAAATTTCTTCATTTTTTAGTGAAATTTCTTCATTTTTTAGTGAAATGTCTTTATTCTTTAGTGAAATTTCTTAATTTTTTTAGTGAAGAATTCATTTTTTAGTGAAATTTCTTCCATTTTTAGTGAAAATTTCATTTTTTAGTGAAAATTTCATTTTTTAGTGAAAATTTCATTTTTTAGTTAAATTTCTTCCATTTTTTAGTGAAATTTCTTCCATTTTTAGTGAAAATTTTATTTATTAGTGAAATTTCTTCTATTTTCAGTGAAATTTCTTCATGTTTTAGTGAAATTTCTTCATGTTTTAGTGAAATTTTTTCATTTTTTAGTGAAATTTCTTCATTTTTCGTGAATTTTTTTACTTATTAATTTTTTTTTTTTTTAAAATGTAATTTCTCAAATTTTCAATGCATTTTCTTTATTTTTTTGAATGTAGGTCGAAATTAATCCGTTGGCGCAAAAGTTCGAAGAAGTGCAGCTGGAAAATATCGAGTTGTCGAAACAAGTCAAAGAACACGAAGTAGAACAATTTAATTGAATTAATTTCTGCATTTTAAACTCATTTTATTTTTTCTAGGACTTAATCGCCTACTTATTGAACACCAAACGCCAAAAATGGGAGGAAGAAAAGAGGGAATTAGAGAAAAAGATGGAAGCGTTAACGATTAATTTACGGACGGTTGACGAAGCGAAACACGAGTTGGAATTCGCCAACACAAAGTCAGTCTGCTAAAAATTTAATTTTGAAAACAATAAAACTCCAATTTACATCAATATTTCTCCACAAAGATTAGAGGAAGAGCTGCTCAAGTTGAAGGAAAAAGCCGCTAATCCGAGCCCAATTTGCACCGCGGAATTACAAACCCATCCCGCAGTCTCACGGACGGAAACTCGATGTTCATCCGCACCCAATGCCTCTCGATCGAGAGATCAAACCCTAAAAATACCTCAGCAAAGTAAAAAAAAAAAAAATTTAAAAATGAAATATCTTTATTAAAGAATATTTCTAAAGGTTCAACGAGTCAAAATTCAGTATTACCACTTAGAAAGGTAAATAAAACAACTATACAAATCAATTTAATCATTAAATATCGATGAAAATTGATGAAAATTGAATGAAGATCGATTAAACTTTTTTTAAAAAAACGATATAAATCAATTTAATCATAAAATATCGATGTAAATCGATGAAAATTGATGAAAATTGGATGAAGATCGATTAAACTTTTTTAAAAAAAGGTATAAATCAATTTAATCATAAAATATCGATGAAAATTGATGAAAATCGGATAAAAATCGATGAAAATTGATGAAAATCGGATGAAAATCGATGAAAATTGATGAAAATATAATGAAAATCGATGAAATCTAATGAAAATCGATGAAATCTAATGAAAATCGATGAAAATTGATGAAAATCTAATAAAAATCGATGAAAATTGATGAAAATCTAATGAAAATCGATAAAAATTGATGAAAATCTAATGAAAATCGATTAAACTTAATTGCAGACGTCGCAGATAGTTTCTATGCAACAGGGCGGGAATCCTAAGAACAGTTTTGAGAAATTGATGGCGGCATTACAGTGTTCATTTCCCAACGTCGATCATGACGAATTGAAGGGTTACGTGCAGCAATTGCGAAGTCACTGCGCCAATAACCGGTTAAGTGGGTTGACAATCGATCAGATAGTCAAGGAAATTTCGATGATGATTCGAATGGTAAGAATAAGAATAATAATAATAATAATAATAATAATAATAATAATAAAATATTAATTAATAAGTTTTTGGTTGTATTTTTTTTGGTAGAAATCTTCGCGGAAAGTGGCAGCAGGGCAGCAAGTGGCCGTGATTGGCGGGATGGGTTTGGAGAGGATAAGTAAGCCTGGTAACCCGTGGTCCAATGTGAACACGACGTTATCGGATTGGAAGAAACCGGATGAGGACGAAGAGCCATGCGTCATTTGCCACGAGGAGTTTAAGGAATTTGATAAATTATGCACTTTGCAATGTCATCATCGTTTTCATGAGTCGGTGAGACACGGAATATCGAAGCCGGAGTGAGGGTGCAATGTGCGGTGCAGCTGGGGGGATCGGTTGGGAAAAATTATTTGTTTTAGGTCTAAAAAGGGTATTTTTATGTCTTAAAAATGCATTTTTAGGTCTAAAAAGTGTATTTTTATGTCTTAAAAATGCATTTTTAGGTCTAAAAAGTGTATTTTTATGTCTTAAAAATGCATTTTTAGGTCTAAAAAGTGTATTTTTATGTCTTAAAAATGCATTTTTAGGTCTAAAAAGTGTATTTTTATGTCTTAAAAATGCATTTTTAGGTCT
>JAQIXU010002703.1:0-11133 GCA_034701245.1 Strigamia transsilvanica
ACCTAAACTAACCTAACCTAACCTATTTATTTACATTAGGTTAGGTTATGTTAGGTTAGGTTAGGTTAGGTTAGGTTAGGTTAGGTTGGTGGTCGGATAACAGACAAGTACCATTTATTTATTTATTTATTACTAATTTTTTTTTATTTAAATTTTTAGCTTGTGTTTTAAAGAAATTCCCAACGTATACTGAATCTGAGGTTACACACACCTGTAACAAAAAGTTGTTCGAGTTAAGACAAAAAAGCCAAATAAGTAAGACAACAGCGAAAAAGCGAAAAAATTCAGACAAATCTTCGTAAAAAATATGTTTAGTAGGAATTAATTTCATATTTTGTATCTCCATTTTATCGTTTTAAATTAAATTCAGTCTCATGCATTTCATTTTACTCTGGTTTTGTGAAAACCTGTATAACGAACGGTTTTCATAACAGCAATTCGTTACAATGGGGTTCTACTACATAGACATCTGTTGGCAAAATCATGTAAACACACAACTTTTGTTTTTTAACGAACGGTGGCTCCACTCTACCGTCGCATCCCTGCTTATCTGTCTGGACTAATTTGATTTATACGTGAAAATCAAAAATGCCAAACTTTACTTTATTTACCAATGTTTCAAAGGATAAAATCCCAAAAACATTCTTGAAGGACACCACGCATTTGCTGGCGAAAATATTAGGAAAACCTGAATCGGTATGAGCTACCATTTACGAGTGGTCTATCCATCGGTAACGCTTTTATTTGATTTTTAGTATTGTATCATTCACATAATTCCTGACCAAATGATGACCATGGGAGGAACGGGTGATCCGTGCGCTTCAGCTACGTTGATGAGTATCGGCAAACTTGGCGTGAGTGAGAATAAAAAACACTCGGCCACTCTCTACGATCACATAGAAAAGCATTTGGGAATCCCCAAAGACCGGTACGCAAACTATAAACTACTTCGACATTAGTTTCACCGAAATAATTTGTTAATTTTAATTGCAGAATGTACATCGTCTTCAAGGACGAAGACATGGCGAATGTCGGCTACGAAGGAACAACTTTCCACGATATTTTCGGCCAATAACGAATTTTGTAGATCAAACTTTTTATTATCCATTAAATAGACTTCTACATAGTTGTAATTGACAGTTTTTATTTCATTCCGAATCCCACAAATTTAAAGAAAAGAAGAAATTATATTAGTAATTCACTTATCAGGCGTATTTTTATTTTTTAAATCTATGTAAGACATCAAACGGGTTTCACTCTTCAGAGGAAGACTTTTTTGTCTAAAATATATAAAAATTAGTCAAAAATATAAACACATTCGATGAATAATCAACCGTTTTAGGTACAGCACCGGTTTGCTTCAATCTGGATTGCAAATTAGCTCTTTAAAAAAGGAACTACGAGTTATAAAACCTGAAAAATCAAAACGAATTTCACCTCTGTGGAGTATTTGCTCCATACTGAGCTCTTCTTTGCGCCAAAAACCGATGATAAGCGTCTTCCAACTGCCCGTCATTGCTTTTACAATACGCTAAAATAGCATTTCAGATTAGCAAAAGCTAAATTAACACAAATTCGAGCATAACCTACAAGGAACATGACTTTTTTCCGTTGTTTGCTGACGCTTCGGAGCATAAGTTTGATTCCCGCCACTCGGGTCAGGTTTCGCACTCGCGCCAGTCGACTTGGGCTTCGCACCCGTTACGACCAGATTCGGCGCGTCTTGCGCGCGGTTTAAAGTGCACTTCATTTCTTGCAAATACAAGTTTTGTGCCGTTGATTTCGGTTTCGTGACATTCATGTTTTTATACTCCCCGCGACCTTTGTCCAAATCGGGCAGCCGACGAGCTAAATTTGCGGAACTTGCGGAACTCGTGGCCGTGTCGGAACCGTTTCTCGACTGGTAAGAAGCAAAGCTTTTGACATTTGGATTGGGCAACGAAGCGACTTGATTCGTTCTACTGACGGGAGGAATCAAACGTTCATGCACGTGACTTCGAGTTCGGGTGGGCGAAAACGATAAATCGCCGAATTTACGATCGGCAGGTGGTTTCGATTCGCGATTCACGGGTTTATTAGCAATAATCGACGGGGATTGGTGGAGATTTGATCTAATTGGAGGCAACGACACGTCCGAAAACCTGCGCGGTGGCGGTGTAGGAGGGCCCCCGGAGGATCCTAGACCCCTTAGGAATTCTTCTGCAGCTATTTCAGCTATTTCTGGATTTTTCGGACATAATTCCTGTAAATTAACACGAAATTTTGAAAAAAAAATCGGAAATTTTCATGCAAACTTCAGTTTAAACCTCGTGCTGCAGCAAAATTTCTTCGGGAAAAGTGTCCAAGCAATGTTCGCACGGCAACATGATTATTTTGTTCTCGTTGCTCATCATTTTACCGATTGGTTCAAATAAATTCTCCCTCGGGTGGCGATCTTCGATGCAGCTAATGGGTCTGAAACCGTGCGCGATATCGGGACGACAACCCGATTCGTGCTGAATCAACAAGTCAGCGGGGTACAATTCTCCGCAGAATTCACACGGCAATCCATCTTCCGTTATAAATGTCCCGCCTAAACGATTAAATTATTTAAACAAAATAAAAGAATTATTTTAAGACGGGATCGTTACTTCCGGATGTGTTTGGAGCGCGACCCAAGAAATTTTGGTGGTTCAGAACATCAGGATTGGTTTTGTAAACTCCATCAACCGGTTGATTCCAAACGAAGCCAGTTTCTTCGGAATAAAAATCAGAAGGCAACGGCGAAGTGTCGCGCACACTGTCCGTGAAAAGAGCGTTTTGTAATAAGCCACCAAGACCCGGCGAGGTCGAGTCAACCATTTCCTGAAACTGACTCGCTATTAGTCGATCAAGATCAATATCCACTTGTGACCCCGAATCAGTTTCAACATCTGCAATTTAACACAAAAATTAAAATTGATTTATTTTTTAATTTTTATTTCTTGTAATTTTCGATTATCATTACCAATTATACTTGTTTTCTCCGGCTTTTTCCGATCGACTGGAAAATTTGTATTTACTTGCGGCATGTCATTATTCCGTTTACTCGGACTTTGACGCGTGTACAAGTCGGTTTCTACATTTGCTTTCTAAATATAGACAATAAATAAATTATTCAGCATGTTGATTCAAATAAAATCGATAAAACCTTCGGATAATAAGGTATGGACATCAATTGGTCAGTTGTAAAATCGTTTCGCAGCGGTGAGAAACGGTTGTTGTTCGTGTTTGTTTTTTCTTTAATAAAAAAAAAGAAAAATAAATAAATTTCTGTTTTTAAATTTATGAATACAATTTTTTTTTCTATACTGTCCACAGGAGGGTGTCCAGCAGCTTCGTGAGAAGTTTGATCTCGAAGCATGACATATTGATTGCATACTTGACACAATTCGGTTCTAGTGCCGCAATAATTTTCGTGCTCGTTCAGCTCGTCGCAGTAAACCTCCAAGTCACAGTACAGACATTGCACGAGACGTTTAGGACAATAATTCTAACAGAAATAACGGGTTTAATACAAACAAATGCATTTTTCAGTTTAAATCCACAATCCACACCTCGTGATCATCGAATTTGTAACTTTCCAATTCCTCGCTGCACCGTTGGCATCTGATCTTCTTGTGAGCAGTTTCCAAGTGCTGTTGCAACTCGTTTACGGGGAAAACGTCGTTGCATCTCTTGCAAATTGAAAAATTACGTTGGCAATGGATACTGTGTATCGTAAAGTTGGATTTTGAAATCTGTTTTTTGCTGGGGGAAAAAAAATAATAAAATAGATAAATAAATAAAATTGACGTACAATATTTTCTTCGGTTTATCGGCTTACCAATTCGAACACTCCTGCGTCTCATCAGCCATTTCTATCACTCACGATCCTAAATTTAATCACAAATGGCAAAAATCATAAAAAAAATAAGTTTCACTTTCCAACCAATGACTCATCTATGGTTGCAAACTGGGATATCGTATTTAATATACGTCTCGTACCATTATTTTATACCTGTATTAATCGCCTCAATTGCTAATAAATGCTGTCTACATATGGAAACGGCTGAAACGGTTACGAAAGTATTACCATCACGCAAACAATACTTGTTATTGAAAGTAAGAGATAAGTTTCTTCTTCCAACGACGCTTTTAAATCGGATCCAGAGTTCTAATAATGCAGTGAGGACGATAAAAATACCTCTTCGTAATGCGTTGTCATCAAATATGACGTTTTTTTATTTGACCAATGGGGTTATGCGGCTAGCTAATGTGCTCTATCGGCAAAACCTCCAAACTGATAGTTTGGCTTTTTTGCCGTTAGAGTACAGAACAACCAAAATGGCGGAAAATGACGGAAAAGTGCTTGTAAACGAAGAAGAAATGGAAAATTCTGAAGATTCAGTTCCATCTTACGGAGCTACGGTAGACTCTACAGGAGCCAAGACTAGAAAGACAGTTTGTGAGAACAGCATAGTGGTTAAAATCGAAGACGTCAGTAGAGACAGAAAATTCATTGACCGGTTTAGGCTAACAGATGACGTATGTAGAGAAGAAAGGCACGATGATGATGCATGGCACAGCCCGCATGTACGATCCTCAAATTCCTACAAATCACTCGATGAAATATTAGACTAGCTGTACAAATCTTGCTAACCCGACACTATTCAAAAATCAAACGAAAATAACCCTTTTTTATGTCCACAATGTGTGTTTTCATTGTATTTTTTCCCTCTTATGTATTGTAGTCATTATCTAAAGACAGTGATTCACTTATTCAAGATATAAATTTCTCATCTTCAGGCCAACATGACTCGACTCAATGGTAAAGTATACAAACTAATAATTGAATAATTTTTAAATTTATTTATTTATTTATGATTTTTTAAATTTGTTTACAGTTGGTGGTTTCACCCAAAAGTGACAGAAAATTGGAGAACAGTTTTATCCGCAGTTGCCTTATTTCTAATCGGAACCGGTAACAAAGCTTAAAAACAACCAGGGGCGGATCCAGAAAACCTATAAAAAATTCAATTTTTTGACCTAAAAATGAATTTTTGGCTTAAAATTGAATTTTTTGGACTAAAAATGATTTTTTGGCTTAAAATTGAATTTTTTGGATTAAAAATGATTTTTTGGCCTAAAATTGAATTTTTTAGACTAAAAATAATTTTTTTTTTGGGACTAAAAATGATCTTTTTCTGACTAAAAATGATCTTTTTTGGACTAAAAATGATTTTTTTTGGACTATAAATGATTTTTTGGACTAAAAATGTTTTTTTTTTGGACAAAAATGATTTTCTGGGTGTAAATATGAATTGCCATTGCTCAATGGGGAGGCCATGGCCACCTCTTGGATCCGCCAGTGGAAACAAAGACGCGCAATCAATTGTGGAAGGATTGATTAAAATGACTTCTCCTTTCAGGAATTGACCGCGCATCTGTTTGTTTTGGCATGCTTTTTGGGGGTCTAAAATATTTGTTTGTTTGCTTTTAGCTTTATTAATAACTGGAGTAGTGGTGGAGATAATTCCGCACGCTGGTTTACAGGGATTCGTATTTCTTATCGCTGGAAGCATTTGTTTCATTCCTGGAGCGTACCATATTTTTTATATATATTGTGCCGTTAAGGGAAAACGAGGTTATGACTTTTATCATTTACCTTTGTTCAATTAACGATGCATTTAATATCTAATCGGGATCTGCCTTAAACTTTCATCGTGATAACTAATCTCAACTCAAAGATCTTCTCTACTAGTCAAGAGACAATTTTTTTAATCCATATCCAAGAGCATTATGATCCATAAAAGTCTCAAGAAATGTCACAATACTTTTTTGTATTTATTTTGATTTCGTTTGCATAATAATTGTATTTTTCACAATTTTTTTTATAACAAAATTATTCTTGTTGAATAAATGTAATCAATGGTAATTCTTTTGATTATTTGTTCAGTATTTGTGTAAGTATCACACTCAGGGTGACCAGATTATAACAAATGGTATAATTTATACGGTATCGCGGTATTTTTGGCACTATCATAAAAAGAGAAGGTTTTAATTTCACTTATGCATAAAATGTACATTTCTATCTATCCAATTCAGCGTCTCTTAAACGTCCACGCCACGACTGACAAAACAATAATCACTGCTAGGAAATCCCAACATAAAGTGTAGTCTTTAGATAAATGCCACAATCCACCTGAAATATTTAAAAATATTCAATTAAAATATACAGAAATATACAAATAAGAATTCATGAATGCACACCTATGATGGGACCTTCCAAAAGCAAGATTACTCCCGTAACCGATTGTTGCAATGCGTTAGCTGCTTCCCCACTCTTCGGAAAGTAATCAAACACTAATAGATATGTTAGAAGTAGACCAGTTCCAGTCACGATTCCATAGAAAACGCAAGAAAGCATGAGTGGTACGAGCGTTGTAGTCCATTGACAGATGAGTGTGATCCACGCAGTTGCCAGTAAACTAACCAAATATATGAGTGTTTTACTTTTAGAGAAATAATCCAAAATGAACCCGGATACACCTCGACTAATGACGTCACCAAATATCAAAGCTGACAGCAACAGAGCACTTTGATCCATGGAAATCGGCTCCGTTGCTTCTTCTTTGACAAAATCCGGTATAATGACCAAAACTGCAACATTGTTGATAAAAAATGCAATCCGGTTCCCCAAAAGTAATAAAAAAATCTGGTCTTTGAAAAGTGGCAAATCGGACTTGAGTTTGGAAAAGAAATTCATTTTCCTCGGCGCAGTTAACAATTTGCTCGTTTCGGCACTTTCTTGGATCCAAGTTGGCTGTCTGATTAGTTGAGAAATGACACAAATCTGCAGCATAAGACCTCCCCAGAGCAGCAAGGCACCTTGTAATCCATACAGATCCATGAACAGTTGTAAAACGATTGGCATTAATGCAATGATGGTGCCAGAGAGACACAGCATAAGACCCATTGCCGTGGATCGCTTTGTCGTGAAATAGGATCCTATTATGACAACGCATGGTGCGTGAATTAGTCCCGTTCCAATGCCTAAAAACGTTTCAGATATCAGTTAACGTGTTTTTCAAGTCTTTTACTGGATGGGCAACTCTATCACCAATTGAGGTTACATTGAAAAATAGGTTGCCCATCTTTGTTCTGAATTAATATTGACCAGTAATCACTCCGAATGTACAAATCAGTTGACCCATATCATCCGCGAATGCGCACAGAATTAAACCTATCGATGATATTATTCCGCCAAGAAAAACGGTTAGTTTGTATGAGTAGCATTCGGCAATGTTGACGCTAATTACTCCTGAAGAAAATTAAGATTAGTTAATTTTTGGTATTTAGTATTAAGAGAGTTGTCAGACCGATTAAGAACATAATTCCGCGGACTAGGGTGGTCATGGTAGCTACTAATTCCCTACTTGAATTGGGATATTTGTCCAGTACTGTGACATAAATGAGTCCTGCCGATTTGATAACACTGGACACAAATCCAATTCCAACCGCCGAGCATAGTACGATAACCCAGCCATAACCGCCGTTAGGAGGTTGCAAAATACGTCTCTTTTCTCCTTTTGCCATTTGATTGTGAAGGAAGATTATAGCAATTAATTAACAATGAGCAGCTGTTTATCGAGTGCAAAGTGCGAAATAGTCGGTTATGAAGTTAACATTAATAGACAAATATTGGTTGCAATGTGGCCATTTCAGATTATCAGATGGTGAATGGTTTGGATTGCAGTATTAAATACACAAGCAACAACTGAATGTTTTCAACTTCGGACATATGTCTGTTTGTTCAGCATACTAATTATTTTTTGTGGAAAAAAAACGAAATGGCTCAGGCTATGAATGTCTGGTGGCCACTTGCGTATGTACGATGTACAATTACGGTCATATAAATTGGAGCCTATTTTCACTGAGGGCTTAGCGTACAATATTGGACCAGGGAAGAGGGTCTTTGATTTTTTTCAGCGCACGGCTGCTTGTAGGGAAACGTTTTGCATATCTCACTACAGCCTTGATCTGCAAATCCTGTTGTTGTCGCATAATTTCCTCATGTGATTACTTTTATAATGTGTGAAGTTAACTATGTACTAAGGATTACTACGTGTAGAACATTTCACAACTTATTGACGTAGTGAACATGGCTAATAGAAAATTACGCAGTTCCCCTGATGTGCTTTAAAATTGACATGCGCTTTGTTGAATTAAATTCTATACACACTGAAGGTGGCCGATAACGGTCGAAAGACCTTTGGCAGACAACAACCGCATTATTTATCACTCGGATCAATCTTTATTAAAACATCTAAGCATTCGAAATTGAAATTTTAAAAATCCTATCGGCTTTATTCTTTAAAGTACTGAATTTGTTCTAATTAATTGAACAAGCCATACGTAACATTTTTTATTTTGGAAATGCTATAAAATTCAAACTAGGAATATCGTGTAGCAAATTACATACGGGTAGCCAATCATATGTAACAAATTACATACCGGCAGCAAATCATAAGACAATTTTGGAAATTGTCAAGGCCTCCAAAGCATTTATGAAAATTACTAGTAGAAAAAAATGGCAAAGATGAGATAGAAAATGTAGCGAAATGTCAATATAATGGTGCAAATTTGCACTATATACCACACATCTGACTAGTGGAGAGGCTCCTTGCTTTTCCCAGCGCGGAGCCACTATAAATCATCGCCTGGACTTGCAACAACCATTCCACGTGTCACAGGGGGCGTTTGTCAAACGCAATATATGATTTATTTAATTAGTTTCTGTTAACGACATCCTCCTGCAGTTATATTAGAATTGATATCTTTATATTTTGTTACAACTCGTTGAAGCGGTGAACATGGCTGACAGGAGAAGAGACTGTCCTCCAGATGGTGGTTATGGTTGGATCGTAGCAACAAATGCTGGTCTTATAACAAGTATAGGGTATACCGTATTTAGATTGTTAGGACTAATTTATTTGAGCTTGTTACAAAATACAAACTACACAAGAGGACAAGTGACCGTCGCGGTGGTTGTACCAGGAACTATTGCTTCGCTTTCTGGTGTGCGGATGTATTATCTTTAGTAGAAGTTATGACTAAGCTCCATTTGAATTTTATTTGCAGCTGTATTTGCAGTAAAATTATGCGAATTATACTCATTCAGAGTCACATTGTTTATGGGATCGCTTTTATTTGGATTGGGACTCGCTCTGAGCTCTTTAGCAATCAATAATCTTGCTGTTTTTATTCTGACATTTGTGATTTTTGGTACGTATAAGCAAAACATTGATACTCTTGTACTTTTTCTTTCGAAGTTTGAAATTCGGTTTTAGGAATCGGCGCCGGTTGTTTGCTAACTCCCGGCAATGTGGTGGCTGGTTTATACTTTACAAAAAAAAGACCAATTGCTTTGGGATTCGTGACGGCTTTATCTGGGGTCGTCATCTTTATAATGCCTGTTGTATTACAACATTTTCTTAATGAGTTTCATTTGAAAGGCGCTTTACTTTTATGGGGCGGTGTGGGCCTTCATGGATGCGTTGCTGCCATGTTGATACGTCAACCCACCTGGCCGATACAAAGGCGAAGACCAAACTGCAATGTTAACAAGGATGAAATCCAAACCATTTTGGCGGCACCCAAACTACACCACCCCAATCAATCTAATGGTATATGTCAACGCGTTTATAATGTTTTCAACCTCGTTTTGACTGGATTAGCTCGAGATTGCCACCACTTTCGCCAACGCATTTTCATTCTTCTGTTGTGCAGTAGAATGGCGTATTTAATTGCATTGATCAGCATACCCTTCGTCCTTCCTCAATTTGCTATGGAGGAAATTGAAAAAATTACCTTTACTGAATCGGCTATTCTCTTGTCAGTTGAAAACTTTGGCGAAGTACTTGCCAAATTGCTGGGAGGTTGGTTAAATACTTTTATTCTTCCAAAACACAGATTGACAGCGTATTTAATTTCATTTCTATGCATGGCGAGCGTATTAATTTTGTTCCAGTTTACTCATACACTTCTTACTGCTTTGATTGTATCTGTTTTCAATGGACTGTTTAGTGGTTATGTATTTGTGACGTACTACGTTGTAATATTTGATATTTTTGGAACTGCTGATGCACCCGGGGTGATTGGTTTACACACGGCAGTCTTGAGTATCTGTTTCCTATCATCCATGCCTATAATGGGTAAATATTTATGCATTATTTTTGTACTAAATTAATCTAAAAACAACTTATTATTCCTTTCAGTTTGGATTCGAGACATGGGCAGAGGTAATAAGCACTGTTTTACTTTCCTTTCACTTCTATTAGTAGTATCTGTTTTATTATGGCTCTGTATTCCTGTAACTTCATATTTTAAAAAGCGACAATATCAGAAAACTCAAAATGAAAATATGGAACTGAATGCATAATAAACCAATAGTTTGTTTATATTTTAAATTAATTCATTCGAAATATTTGGCTGTTTGATAAAACTGGACAGTAATTCTGTAACCTGCCGTAGTCAGCATTAGTCTTTTTCTTGTTTTTTCCATTGCAATTCCACTTTTCCAGTTTATATCATTACATCCATACTTGTTATTTCCTAAGTTTAGAAACGATTTTCTCATTTTTCTAAACTTGTGAAATGCATACATTTTATAACAGATTACCCAACTATTTTTGATTTCTATATTGATTCAAAAGTTTTAATCAATTTTTACAATTTTTTTTTTAAGTTTTGGAAAATTAAGAAAAGTTTCCTTAATTTATTCTTAACTAATGAATTTTTTTTAGTAATTATTATTAATGGACCTAATTAAAAGACATAATTAGTCATGTAGTCTGGCATAATTAGTACAAATAACACTTATATAAGTTAAATACCCCGTTTTCACGTCTGCTGCACACAAATTGTCTTAGCCCATTAATGTCGGAAAATAGCCGCTTGCATAAGTCGGTATACAATTACGGTCATAAAAATTGGGGCTTATTTCCACTGAGAGCATAGCGTACAATATGGTGTACAATATTGGACCAGGAAAGTGTACAGTCCGCGACAAAAAGATAAGTGCGCCCCATTTTTTTTAATTTCTCTGCAATGAATGCATGTAGAAACTTCAAA
>JAQIXU010002704.1:0-11128 GCA_034701245.1 Strigamia transsilvanica
TTAATATGTTTTATAGTTGGAAGGTGTTGTTTATTATCTTTTGGTTTTGTTTCTATAGAATGTACGATGGAATGTTCAATTGTTGCAAGAGGTTGGTTTTATGACCACAATTTTATAAGTTTTTAATGGAGATTTTGTTTTCTCTTGCAGATAATTGTCCCCATGGTTCAAAAATATATTGCAATTATATTACAATACATTATAAAGTACTAAAAATATATTAAGTTTGACAATGTTTGACAATTCCAACAAAAACTACACCAATTGAATTGCTGTTTTCCGAAAGGCAATTCCAATGGATTAGGGCAAAGCTGTGTGGACAATCCTGGTAAGATTATTGCCACTTACCCAGCAACCGCTAGAATACATAAGCGGTCCTAATTGGACGATTGATGCTCATTTAAAAGCGAAAATCCTTTCGGGTAATTTCACGCCTCGTAGTGTTCCAACTGACAATCGAAGGCTGGCAACTGTTTTGATGTCGGTGTCACTTCTAAGCATCCCCACGGTCATGTAGACAACTTCCGCGTTTTACGAGATTCTGTCATCAAAGGGGGACGATTGCAACCACAGAAAAAGACTTCATAAATCACCCAGCTGTATGTGGATCGTTGAAGCTTTAATCCGGTTGTAAACTGCACATCAACCGAATGTTACATTGTTCACACCGCCGCAAAACCACCCCCGGTGTGTGTGTGTGGATGTCCGACACTGGACCTCCTACATGCTTTCACACCTGTTAAAAATCCGCGGTTAACGATGCTTAATTGTAAAGACTTGCTGCCTAAAACCTCAAGTTAACGAGCTTTTATTTGTCACCCCCTCAATTCTTTAAACGAAGGCTCTTTATTTACCAAATGGGTCAGTAGCTCCCACAGGGTTGCACGTGCCTCGTGTAAATTGGGACTCGGGTACTTTGCAAAACAATGCTCTGGTGGCGGTGGAAAAAGGTCTATGGGAGGGTTGGGGATGTTGGGTAAAGATTAGGTAAACGCTGTGGGTTTTATTTGCATAGTGTGTGCAGATGGCGTGTTATTTGTATTGTAATTAAATTGTAGGAGTGGGAGTTAAGGTTGGAGTTGGGGCATTGGGGGAGAAAGTTTTGTTGTAGGGTCAGGGGGTTTTGGTTTTTAGAATTAGCGGTGAATGGATAAGGGGGAATTTGGATATTTTGTTTTGTGTTTTTTGGGTTTGACGGAGATGAAAAAATGAGGGCAATTTCGTAAATGGTTTTGTTGAGTTGAATTGAAAGGGGGAATGGAATCGGAACGTGAGAATAGTGATGTAATAAATAGTTTGTCAATATTTTTTGGATGGGGGTGATGGTTTTTCGTGTGACCTGATTTGGTATGATTTTTTTTGGTGGGATTGATTTTGTTTTGATTCTTATTGGGTGGAATTATAGCGAGATTGCAATTTGTTTTTATTGATGAGGATTTAATTGGGACGTTAAGCGAGAGCAGGTTTAGAATTTAATGGTGGATTTTTTTTTGTTATTTGAAACGAATGGGAATTGTTTGATGTTTTTTAAATTTTAAAATTGTCATTTTTTTTTTTTTTTTAATTTCTAAAATCGTCAGTTTATTTACTTTTTTTTAATTTTTTGGTGAAGTGCAGGGAAGTTTCAAGGGGTTGAGAAGTTAGAAATAGAAGATTTTAATCCAAATAAACCGGTTTGTTTGATATTTGATATGTATAACTAATAGAAATGCAAATTTTATTTGCTTTGTTGTGTTTTTTAAATGTTTTAAATAAATTTCTCACGTTTCACAAAATTTTTTTTTTTTAAATATATATAATGAATGGTTACTTTATCGTCTGGGCGCATAAATAAACAAGTGTGTTGAACATTGATTTTCAGTAGTCTAACACCGAATTTAAATGGCTTCAAATAACATATTAGGTAGATTTTGAGTCCTTGAAACGTGAGGTGTGAATTTCTAGTGAACCCTGTTTGATTATTATCAAGAAAGGCGTTAAACAACTTGAAGGTTTTATTTTTTATTTATTTTTTTTTAATAATAATAATCGTGTGTGATTTGAATATGAAGTTTGCTCGGTTTTTAACAATAATAAAAATATAGGTTACCGTAGTGCTAGTAATGGAAATTTTAAATTTGCATATCTACACCGGTCTTGCATTTGTAGCAACTAGTTGTAGTGTTGAAATTAATTTATGATTGGGTAAATTGTATAGGTACGTGAGTTTGTATGTGTGTGGTAAATTTATTGCTGAATCACGCCCTATATATATAAATATGTTGTTGGAGCATAAATTAATTCGTCGCAGGCTGCTGTGATTTATTCTGGGACAGCAATTAAGCTCACTTTTGTAGCATGCTGAATTTAAATATTAATAGATGTTGAAAAGTCTAAAATGGTGTCGTGTCGTGGGCATTCAGCTGTAGTCTATACACAGCTTGGCGTCTGTATGTCATAATAATTCGATGGTAAGACTGGGATCAATTGTGGTGGTTATGCTGCAGTCGAGTGTTCAATTTGGCGTCTTTAACGGTTTATTAGTTGAGTTTCATGGTGTGTGAAATAATCGAAGTGGTGTCGGGAATTGGCCGATAATGAAAATTACTTGATTAGCTGCAGGAATTTCCTAATTTAAATTAATTCGCTAAGTTAGTCAATAATACCAAATTTATTCGGTTTGATGTAGCAACGTGGGTCAATAATTACAAAATTTGGTGTATTAATGTGATAGCTTGATTTTGGCATTCAGTTTGTTCAAATTTAATGCAAAATAACCAATTTTTGAATGCAAAATTGCCAAATGTTTACAGCACAAATATCAAATGTTTAATGCAGAATTACCAAATCTAATGCAAAATTTTCATAGGTAACAAAAGTACCTAATTTAATGCAAAAATACATAATTTAATGCAAAATTACCTAATTTAATGCCAAATCACCAAATTTAATGCAAAATTACCAAATTTAATGCAAAATCGCCAATTTTAATGCAAAATCACCAAATCTTATGCAAATTCACCTAATTTTAATTCCAAGTTATCAAAGTATAATCAAAAATAACTTTATTTACCAAAAATACTCATTTTCTATTAATGAAATTTAGTATTAACATTTGGCTAGAAATTCAAAGTCTTGCCCAAATTCAAATTGAATTCCAATAAACTGCTCTCTATGAAACAAGAACTAAAATTGGTTTATAAGGCAGATGTTCTTCCTAAAAGTCACTTACTGTCCACACAAGACATCTGGTTCTTTTAAGGACGTGGGTCCTTTTGTTCTTCTTTCTAATTTTTTTTCCCTTCAAAATAAATCAGTTGGGAAATCTTCTCCACCCTGTACAGAGGAAATTTCCTATTACACTTACTTCTTGTTACCTAAGAAGCTCAGAAGATGAGCAACTTTAGCCCATCTGGTGAATTAAAAAGCACGTGCTACCCCTCAAGGTAATTTTTACTTAATTGCTGAACATCACTTGAACAAGCTTAGTCACCCTATAAAGGAAAGAAAAAATTATTGAGAAACAAGAGTCGTCTTCCTCTTCAATCAAAAGACATTTACTATCAAAGCCAGACAAGTCTCATTTTAAGGTGTGGAATAATTAATGGCCTTGGTCATTGTTATCAAGATCAAGGTTGGTGTTTCACAATGTTATATTGGGTTAATGATGATTTGTAATTTGCGATTGTGTGTGAACCAAACTGTTGGTTGACATGATTGATTGGGTTATTGGGTTCAAAGAGTCTGGAATAAATTTCGAAGTAATTATGATGGTTTTATGACGGTTTATTAACCAAAAAACATTGTGCAAAACATATAAATTACCAATTAAATTGGTTAATTTGCTTTTTTTTTAATTAAATTGTAAATGAGGTGTTTTTATTTTGATTCGTGCACAGGTCAATGGCATTCGTGGGAAAGGGATTTCCTTGTGACTCCCATGTACGACAAAATGTGCACTAATATTGTATGCTGGCGTTGGGAGGAGAAAAAGAAAGTTTTTTTGTTTTTTTTTGTCTTGTTTTTTTTACCGGAAAAGGAACTTGTGCAGCTCGGAGCCATTAGTTTGTGAATTTTGCATGGGGTTTTAGACTTTCCCATTCAAGTGGCCTTTGACCTCATGCTTATTTATGAAGCGGGTCCGTATGACTGACCTTCCATCATGTAATGTTAGGTGAGAGGGGTTAATTGCCAGCTAAATGTCAATCATTTTGCATGTTAGCAAATTGTCAAAATGAGTTAAAGGGATTTATGGTGAATGACAGAAAACTTGAATAAATTTATTTACGAGATTTTTTTTATTTTTTTTTATTTTTCTTTTGTTTTCGTCCAGGAAAAATTTATTTAAAAAATATAATTCCGGGGTAAAGTTTTAGTTTTGATGTTTTTCTTTATATGTTCTATCAGATATTCTATGTTTTATCCGTTAATCTCGAGATTTAAATGCAAGAATGTTGTGCAATACTGGTTTTGATGGGATCTTATCTGGACTAATGCTGTAATACGTGTGTTCCGTCAAATGGACGTAAATCAGGTATATCTTCATTAAAAGACACATACCTGGAGGTGTATACAAGCTCAGTGTTGCCGTTTGTATTCCTACCTAGAATCATCTAGTCAGAGGTGACAAGATATGAAGGACTCGCACCCACCCTCTTCATTTTCTGCTTTGTTGCGCTTGTCATTTTTCGTGAGTTGCTTTCAACCGGATTTGCTACACTTTCTGCATATTAAGCAGCGTGCTGCTTAATTTCATTCATGACTTTTTGCTTTACTCTTTTGCGAAAACTCGTGCTGATGGAAATTCGCATTTATGACTACTAACAGAGTTCTTTTGTTCTTTAATGACCACGTGTTTGATTTGAAAAGCAGGAAGATGAAGACCTTGAATGAAATGGTAATGAGAAGAAGAAAGAAAAAAGAGAAAAAGAAAGAAATAGATTTGAAGGTAGAGTTCATCTTGGAATAATTTGCCAGTTTTCCTTTTGAATATATGTTTTGTTTTTGAAATTAATGGTAAGAATGAGGTCACCTTCATAAATGGTGAGTTTGAGGTAAGACAACATCCGTTTGCTTGCAAACTGTGAATTTTTATACAATTTATTTATGGACTTAGATTAGATTGTATCGTTCTAAAATATTACATTGTATCTCTTTTTTTTTTTTAGTTTTTTTTTTTTTTTTAAATTTGTACAAACTTAGAATTTCTAAGTGAATTTGAAACGGAAAAGAAAAAATTTTAAAAAAAATTTCGAATTAACTGTTGCATTGAACTTGCAATTTTCATTTGGGAAAAAAAATGAACTGTCAATCAAAAAGTGAAAAACTAATTTCAGCTTGGCTATCAACTGGAACTGACCCACATTTAGCAGACACTTATCTAAGCGTTTTGCACCTACATGATTGGCATAAACGAAATGAAAAACTTGTTTTCAGTCTTTTATTCGGTATGCAGTAATTCTTTAATCTGCAATGTTTACATGAACAAAATATATATTTACTGACATTCATAAGCCACTTATACACATCAATAACACTTATTTCTTAAGTTTTGTTTTTTTTATTCGCAACAAATAAAACAAAAACAAGCAAAAACACAATTTAGAAAACATCAAAACAAAGTGCTTGATATTTCCTCATAACTCTTAAGCCTGATTCTAGCCTACACACATTACAATAACATGGATATTTTCTTGTGTTTGTATCACTGTTGTTGCCACATAATTCCTGTAATTAAAGTCGGACATTTGAGGCAACTTTTCAACTGCTTTATCCTTCTTTTTTTTCTTTTTTTCCAACGACCTTGCTCTAGACTTTGAAAAAACTTATTCACTATATTTTCAGAAGTTGAAGGATGGAAGGTTAAAAAATAAAAACCAAGCGTTTGGAGAATATTAATTTTCAAAAATTTACCCCTTAAAAATCACCAATCCACAAGCACAGCACACAATATTGGCAAATAAGTGCTTACACAACACTCCACCAGCATTTCTAATATTTTATTTATTTATTTATAACCTGTCACCACAAGGTTATAATTGCTGAATTCTCGATTTTATTGGGGGAATTAAATATAAGAGAAAAATAATCCCCAAAAAAATTTCATATCTGATTTTTATTAGTGACTGGGGGTACAGGGAGAGGGAAAACGATCACCTGGTTCTTTTGGAATAGGGGGGTTTGTCAAAAGGTTTTCTTAGTGCCCTCATCCCACTCATGTCCACTTTTTTTTACCTTGAGAACATTAAGAGTGCATAACTTACCCAGTGCTCTTTGTAGGTCATTTTTTTCTTCATCTGCAATGTCTGTACGTGATTCAAAGCGGATTGTATCAAAAGGGTTTAGATTAAACTTATATATAATTTTTTTTTATATATTTAAACGCTGGGCAGCAGTAGCAGTGGATAAATGATGCATCGTGTAGTGCACACCAATTATGCACGTGGTCAAGGTTTTAGTACTTTTTTCTTTGTGATGTTATCTTGTATGTTCTGGGCATTTTAAAGAGTCGCTTGATAAACAACATTTACATCAAATTTTTCTACTTCTACTGCTACACATTGATGAATGCAAATATAAAGTTACACAACCAGTTTACGTCCAGGTTTGGTTTCGGGTGAAATAAATTATGTGACAGGTGGAATTGCATTCATAGCTCTCTTCGTGTCATTTATTGTGGCTAATTAAGCATAATCATTGGAATTTTGTATTTTTTTGTAATTTTTTTTTGGGGATTTGGAATTTATTTAAATATGAAAATTTAAAATAAAAAAGGAAATGATGTAATTTAGTTTCTGGTGATGTGATCATCTTGTTTTCATTTTTTTTAGATAAATAGTGCACGACTAAAATGGGAGAATTGATGATTATGATTTTACTAAATTGACCATGAGTCATCAGAATTACCAAACAGAAATGATGCATTAGAGAAAGTAAGTGATTTGATTATGTCTCCTAACATATAATTAATTCCTAGAAGCAAAACTGCCATTCGTTTTCCTTCCTGCATTATTTATAATGCATTTGACGAATAAAATTGGTCATTAAATAATTCCAAAAACGTTGCGGTCATTAACACGGTAGCATTGATAAAGAATTTTAAAAATCATTCAATTTAATTCACTTTAAAAGTTTTAAAAAAAAGCTTTGTTGTACTCCAAACACTAAAAGCCTTTTTATTTCGCTCGGACTGGTATGTGGAAGTGTCAAAATTATATCTGCGGGGTGGTCCATTATCGGACCATCTCTACTTAGGCTAATCAGGTAACCCGACGACGATAAAAGGTGTTGAGTGACACGGGGTCTCGTGGACACGTGTTTATGGGGGAGGTACCAATGGCACGTGCATTGCTGAGCTACAGCTTTGCGGTCAGGTAATGACCAGTGAAGGGAGGGAAGACATAAGGGCACAATGGGCAGGTGGGGCATCGCACATTGTATTCTTCTCAATGAAACAATTACATGGCTTTTCCTCCTCCACCTCCTCCCCTTTTAAACTGTGTTTTTGCACGTCTCTTTTCATTTGTCACTAGAGGATTTTTTTTTTTTCGTTGATGGTGCCATTTCACAAATGGATGAGAATCGTGACACGAGTGATAAGATTTTTTGGGTCGAAAAGTGGTGGAAGGAATGTGGAAGAAGGGGTTGGATGGGGTTTGGGGTCAAATTTTCGGATTTTTCACACATTGTTGTTGATTTTTGAGTTAGAAGAGAAGTTTTCTTTGTAAATTAAGGTTCGAGCATTGCGATTTGAAAGTGTGGGGTTTGGGAGTTGGGGGCACTTGAACCCAGCTCGTTTTGGGGCTTTATTTGAAAGATTTACCAAAATATTTTTAAGCTTTAATTTTTTTGCTTATGGATTATAAGTGATGCCGTTAAATGAGTGTATTCGAACATCAGCTATATTTTTTTCCAACACTTGATTTTTCTTTTTGTACTTTTTTATGATAATTAAAAAGATATTGTCTCACCTCAATACTCTGTCTTATTCTAAATAGAGTGTAGTTTCTAAATTTTTTATCAGTTTATTGCCACCATCGTTTTTTTCTTCGTTATGGGCAGCCAAAGTGAGAAGATGAGTGCTGAGAAAAAAGTATTTGATAACATTTGCCAGTGGTTGTAAATGACCCCTCTTTATACGGCTATAATGGCTTTGTGTAATCACGTATAAATTTGATTTACGGTCTACTATTTTTCGATACACGGCCAAAAAGTTGGGAAATCCCTTGTGTACGTTTCCCCGATTCGTTATATAGCATTTCGCTTTGCGGTCGACTTTCCAGGAACGTATCTTGGCTGTATAGCGAAGTGTGAGTGTATAGTCTTTGCAAAATCAAACTGAAAAATCCGTGTCTGCGCACTCATGAGTAAATAATGGAATTTAGTGTTTGAATTTGGCATCAATATACCGGGCGCAGACTACACTACAGTTTCAGTTCAGTTCACACATTAGAATTCTAAATCTATTTTTACAACCCAAATTGGATTAACTACGGGTTCCAAGATTTATTCAAGCAATTTTTCCACACTCGCTTTTCTCCTTTGAACTCGGAAACCGACCATCGGTCACACGCGCGACAGTAGTAGAAAACTGGACAATGGTCAAGTCAGGTGTGGCTCACGCCTGCCCCTCGCGCGTCTTAATGAGACTCCTTTCACTCACAGAACCCTGGATTGTCCGCCTTTTGTTAACTCTGCTAGCGAGAGAGAGATTCCTGCGAGAGAAATAGTGCTCAAAAGGAAGACAAGGCCAGACGCTCTTTGACCTCAGTTGACCACTTGGTGGTTGAGGACAATGCTCGTACACGGCCACAATTCGTTAAGAGGGGGCATGACAACCCTTTGTATCCCGCCTTTTAGCCACTCCCTCCTGGCAACTGTGCAACTATTGTTGCGTGCGCCGAACAATGAGCGTTGCACGCGTCCCATCTGCATCGATGTGCCAATGGCATGGGAAAAGTGTTTCTGCAAACTTCGACAAAAGGGGTAAAAGTGAAAAGGGGTCAGCAGGCTCCCGTTTAGGGGTCAAACCTTGGCATTGTTGTCCAAAGAGAGAGACATCTTCAAGTGGGTAGCACACTTGACTGCACAACACACGTGCCCTTTCCTTTTCGTATTGTAATGCGTACGTTTTTCTTTCAGCTTTTGCGTCAAACAGGCAGTAATAAATTTCGTCTTTTTATGTTGGAAATTGTGTAATTGGGGGAAAGCTTGTTTTGCACAATTCCCATTGGTGCATTAGTTTGTCTGAGTTTGACAATAGCTGAAGGATTGTTGCAGTAGTCCAGTTTTTACCGCAAGCTTTCTGGTTTATGGTTTTTACAATATATTTTTAGATTTGACTAAATAATACATTCTAAAATATATCGCTTTTAGTAGAATTCAGTTATATTATTCATGCATTAAATGTATGTTGCATTCATATTTGACAAATAATAATATTGTGGAATGCATTTGATGATACATTTTACAAAATGTATTACCATTTGCGTGCAAAAATGTTGTACCAAATGTATTCTCAAGTACATTGTAAAACTTAATACATTTTTTAATACATTATAATATATTGTAATATAATTGCAATATATTTTTCGATTGAGATATTTTCTAGTTAAATAAGTTTGGGCTAGGTGGTTTTGAGTTTCAACACATCTTTTTGAAAGTTTTTTCCCCTCTGCAGGCTAAAAAGAGACTCGTAAATTGCTAGGTTAACAATAGTTCTTGCATTGCAACTCAGAGGTCACTGGTTTCCATTCCCCTTTTCAATGGACACCTCAGACAATTTACGAGCCATCTTCTTGTCCATTGTCACACCTCCAGGCATTTCTTTTCAAAAGACCCACCACCACAACACTTTTCACTAGAACACTGATAGGAGGGACCTCATGAATACCTGCAAAAAAGAAATCATTCTTCTTCTCTTTTTCCGACCTTCTGCGTTTTTTTTTTCTTCCTTCTGGCTCGTCCATGCAGGAATTTAAAAATTTTGCGATTAAATTTACTTATCAGTGGAATGAATGCTAACAGGTGGCCTGCTTAATAAAACTTTTATTGTTAGTCATTAAAATAATAGCATAGTAATTAATTGTTGTGTACTCTGGTTGGGTTATCGAAATTAGCATTTTAATTTCACTATCATTATATTATTTAGACCATTTAGGATGGTTCATTAAGTAAAAATGTAACTGTTCATAAAAATTAAATTCTGATTACTTGGCAATGCATGCGGAGTGACCGCTGACTGGCAAAGTTTTCAGATGGGATAACCCATGCGGTTCAAAAATATATTTTACAATTTAGTTTTAGATTTGCTTAAATAATACAGCTGTGTTCACAGCTATTTGTTATTGCACCACAATTCTGTTGTGAGATTTCGTGACGCTACGCGTATTTTTGAATAAATTCGACCGTTAACACTTTGCACTAACCAAGATTATCGTAGGAGTTTTTTTTTCACTCCAATAAACGACTTGGTATTATTGTAAGGACACAATAAATACATTCCAATTCAATTATTTTATTCATGCATTAAACAATGCATTTTAAAATGCATTTATGTAGTTTTTAGCAGGAAGGATTTTCACAGAAACGACAACTTTGATGGTTTTTAAAGAACTGATTTTATTTTACAGAAACAAAGGTCACAGTTGGGTGTAATTAATAAAACAATGGGCACACGTGGTATGACGTGTGTGCAAAACGATTTGTCGACATGTGCTCCCTGGCAGAAAATACAAAAAACGTGCATTCAATTCCAACAATTTAATTAGATGTATTTTGACAATGCATTGATATTTGACAAATAATAATATTGTGGAATGCATCCGATGATATATTTTACAAAATGTATTATCATTTGCATGCAAAAATGTACAAAATGTATGCTCAAGTACATTGTGAAATTTAATACATTTTAAATACATTATAATATAATGTAATATAATTGCAATATTTTTTTAACCATGTCGGACGTTTCGCAATTTGACATTTTTAGTCTATTTGCTCCTTATGTTAGATAAAAAAAAATGGGCAACTCTCAATTTACATGTTTTATTGAGAACTTTTAGGTAATGGAAAGTTCCAATTGTCCAAAAAAAAATGAATTGTTCAAAATTACCAAGTGCAAAACAGTTTATGTAATTAGAATGCA
>JAQIXU010002705.1:0-11119 GCA_034701245.1 Strigamia transsilvanica
ACTATTCAGTATTTGGTAACTATTCAGTATTTGGTAACTATTCAGTATTTGGTAACTATTCAGTATTTGGTAACTATCTGGTATTTGGTAACTATTCAGTATTTGGTAACTATTCAGTATTTGGTAACTATCTGGTATTTGGTAACTATCTGGTATTTGGTATGTACATTTCGGTTTTTGGCATGTACATTTCGGTTTTTGGTATGTACATTTAGATTTTTGGTATGTACATTTCGGTTTTTAGTACATGGACTTCGGTTTTAGGTATGTAAATTTCAGTTTGTGGTATGTACATTTCAGCTTTTGGTATGTACATTTTGGTTTTTGGTATGTGCATTTTGGTTTTCAGTTTTGGGTTTTCAACAAAAAAAAAAAAAAACCGACCAAAATTCCAAATTCTTTACTTCTTTCCCCCCTTACCCAAACCAGAACACTGAAAACCTCCAAACACTCCATTAGCAAAAACTCAAACCCTAGCGAGCTAATTCCTTCCGGGCGACTTCCCAAAATAGACGAACTCTCCAACCCATCTGATTAACCCTTTCACCCCGCACGAACCAAGCCGCGTGCCTGATCATTTAACTGCCAAAACCTGTCCGTCGCCATAGATACAAACTTTGAGCTCAATTCCCCGCATGACTGAAGCATTGCTTGTGCATAGGATCCAAGGTCGAAGTTCAACAAAGGTGACTATCAAACCTCCCAATGGACATGCACTGATAACCCTTTTCAAACCTACTTTTCAACCAAACCCAATAAACTCAATCAGATAACAATATCTACAACAATAATCCATTTTTATTATAAAATCTAAAACTTGTTCAACATTTTCTTCAGCATTTTAATGGTTTTGCCTTTTGAAAAAAACACCAACGGAGCCCCGTAATGCGACTCATTAACCCCCTAGAGGTTTGCATCGGGGACTAGCACTCATGTCGTGCGGTGAAGCAAACGAGTTTTTGCAGCCGGGGCTTTGCATAAAACACAAAACATTGCTAGCAAACATATGATTGAATTTTTTTGCATATCAAAGCTGACTTAGCGGCTTCGAGCTTACTTTCGCTTCGTACATTTTCTTATGCATTTTTAAGCAAGACGTACACGGTTTTCAAGTGAAAAGCCGACGTCGCATGTGACTTATTGAAATTTGCATATTGCTCACCGGCAATCATTGGGATGCACAGACCCTCCAATGGCCAGTAAAAATATTATTCACCCCAGACACAGCAGAACATGTTATTCTTGTATATAATTTTAACAGCAAGCAATAATAACTTAAAATTACACATATAACATCTCTGTAGTAATCTTTCGCTGGGATGCACACACCCTCCAACAGCCCGTTTGGCTACTACATACGATAAGTAGAAATATTATTCACCCCAGACACCGCAAAACACATTATTCTTGTATACAATTTTAACGGCAAGAGATAATAACTTAAAATTGCACATATAACATCTCTATAGTAATCTTTCGCCGGAATGCACAGACCCTCCAACGGCCCGTTTGGCTGCTACATTGAGTATGTAAAAATATTATTCACCCCAGACACCGCAGAACACGTTATTCTTGTATATAATTTTAACGGCAAGAAATAATAACTTAAAATTACACTCATAACATCTCTGTGTATGAAATACATAGAAATGTAGTAATCTTCCTTCAGTTCTTCTTATTGAAAATTTTCTCTTCGTTCGAGTACCACCTGATCCTCACCCCGATGTAACTTCCCGTCAAATCGTTAAACAGAAAGCGACGACTCGAGGTACCCGCGGCACTTTTTCACCGTGCGTGTTTACATTGCAAATTGCAAGGCGCAAAACACCCAAAATCTACTTCGTGCAAGCGAAGTCAAATTCTTTCTTCCGATTATCTGGAAAACAACGTTCACATAAACTTAGTAACAGATAATACCCTTGTAATATCTTTGTTGACATAGCTTGTGTAGGAAACCCCGAGCTCTCAAATTGGATGTGGTTCAGATTTAGCCCCATTCAAGAGGCATTCTGGGACTTAATTAAAAGAACAAGAGTCTCTAAGACCTGCAGGCAAGATGGCCTGAAGCTAAGGAAAAAAGATAAGATAGTCAGTGCTCACTTTCTTCAAACTTTGTGAAATTCTCAAATAAATTAAAACCATCCACCCAAAGGATACAAAAAAGGGGAAGTACCCTCTCAACATAAATAATTGTCTTTAGACTCCATCTGCATTTTTCCCTCAACTAATACTTTGCCCATATCCATAAAATCAAAAAAGACAGAACTGGAGTTCTTATCGCTTTTATTGCAATCTCATTGTGAGAAGAACATCACCTGTCTCCGAAAGACAATAGCCAAAGAAACAGACAGGATATAGATGAAAAAGAAGAAGGGGAAAAGAATGGAAGAAGTGATTCTTTGTCTTTCCTATCTTTCAACCACAATCTCCTAAATTATCCACCCATCCAACGACCCAGATGAAAACCGGGGAAAAACCCGCGCGGCACACATCGTTCGACTACTTTTGTCACTCCCCACCGGAGGGCCATAAATCTCGTCGAATCGCGGAAAACGCGAGGCAAAAGCACTCCTCCCATCAAGGTCGTCTTGCCAAAAATGGTCAATACTCCCAGCGAGTAGAAATGTTTCTGGAGAACATTCGCCGCTTCGACATTCAAGCGAAACGCCACTTCCAGTTCAGCTGTGAATAAAAGCCGGCGCTCTCAAACCTGCAAAGCTTAAGGAAGCTGCAGAATTCCTTCTGGGTATCTATTCATTCACCCTCAAGCTGAATTCCACTTGATATCTGCTAACTTCCCTTTTATCTAATTTGCCCTGGGGCTAGTATTTCACATTCTCTTGGTTTACATGACAGGACAGCAATTTTATGCACATTTCACACTCCAAGATACTTTTCCAGCCAGAATTCAATATTGAAGCCTGAAGTGATGTTCTCAACTTTAGTTGCTTCTGTGAAGTGTTATGCGTCAATATTGTATTAATCGATGTATAAGCACATTTGAGTTTAAGCGCTATAGAAATCATGCTTTAAGGACACAACTTTTATCAAAATCAGAGTTGAAATATAGTGTTGAATGACAAACATTAAGTTTATATCTTATATACTATACGATAAGTGCTCATTGTGGCCCCTTGATACTTGAGGGCCCAGGGCCTAAGCCCTTTGTAGATCCGCCCCTGTAAGTGACTCACTGCTTAGTCTTGTAAGGTACCAGTTGACCTTTCAAGGACGGCCATTTTAAATTCTATCTAAAGCTACCGATGTGCATGTTTGCCGAGCAAACAAAAGCATTGAATGGTAAGTGACTTTCATGAAAGCAAGAAAAACCGAAGCGAAGCGGAAATACTGAATACTATAATATCATTGGATTCTCATGCTTTCCTTGGGTGAAAAGTGCTTTAAAGTGAACTATTTTTAAATTCACCGGTCACCGCTATCTCCACAGACTGAACTATCCCAATGCCTGTAAACACAGATTTCTCTCAAAAATCTGTGATAAGATATTTCACTATACCATAAAATTCCCAACCATGTAAATGTATTCCACTCTCAATTCCCTAGGCAACAACTTTTTCAATTTATTCCTCCCTTCTCATGGTTTGTTTTTTTTTCCCTGGGAAAAAAACCCTTCAGGCTTATCCCTTTTCCCACTTTCCCCTCTGGCTTATTTCTCACCCAACCTCATTTCACCTCAGGCTTGTTTCTCATTCCCACAAACTTCTTTTTCCCTTAGGCTTATTCCATCTAACCATCTTAAATATTTCCTTTGTCACCATAATCCTCCAGACAATCATCCTAAATGCTTAGTTCCATTTCCAACATCAAGGTGCCCCTTGCCTAACATCCCAATTTGCTCCCTTAGGTCCACTTGACATCCACAAAAACATCCCTTTAGGAGTCTCACCTGCCACTACTAAATAAAAAAAGAAAATAGGAATCCGTAGAACAACGGCCGCTTGGATTTTTCTCCATTCCAACAATAAAAGAAGAGAAAATATGACAACTCTGGACAAGCATATCTGTGGATTATTGTCATGTATTCAGCACGGACGTTTTCTTTTATAGTCCATCGAGTGCTTGTGTCTTTTACACAATGGGCCCTGCAGAAACCCTACAAAGAAATGTCTCGCTAACTTATTTCTCTGCATGCACCGGTGTACAGCATAAATCTTGACGGCGAAAACATGAAAAGCGAAATTCTTGTGGAATAGGAAAGCTCGTTGTGCCCAAAGATGAATGCGCCATACAAGTTTCATTTTCCTTCGCCTTTAACTCGAACCAATTGCACCGAAGAAAAATAGATAGATGAGTCTAGCATGTACTAAGTGCACGGGATTCTCCATTTTCTTTTGGGTTGGAAAAAATAGGATACGCCTGAATGAATCCAACAGTTAACAAAATAAATTTTACAATCATTTTGTAATCCTTACTAATCCTGAAAATGGTTCTTCTCTAATTTATAGGCGTCAATAGCTGATCCCTGCAGTTGATTGTCACACAGATCAAAGGTGACAATGCAATCCAAACAATTCAAAACCCCTTTTGCTGCAGGAAAGGCTCGACAATGCAATAACCCCTATGCTGCAAGAAAGGCTCAACAATGCAATAACCCCTATGCTGCAGGAAAGGCTCGACAATGCAATCCAAACAATGCAAAACCCTTTATGCTGCAGGAAAGGCTCGACAAAGCTTGTATTCGGTTCGGTTTGTTTCGGTTTTTCCCAGGGCCGGATTTACGTATAAGCAGAATAAGCAGTTGCTTAAGGCCCAATCCATCGGGGGCCCCGGAAAAAATCTGACTACGTCTCAGGAAAAATTAGTCGACTTAAGTATTCTGAGTATGGAACACGATAAGCTGCGAACTCTTTGCTTCAACGATATAATCGACCAATTTTCCACCGTCAAAAGAAAAAAAACAAATTTTATAATTATTTTCATATTTTTGATGTGAATGAATGTATTTAAATCGGAAATACAATATATATTTTGACTTTGTAAATAATTTTTTTCTTTGTCGCATATGTATTTATATTTACTACATATAAAGATATAATAATAAGTAAGAGCATAAAGTGTTTAAACTATCCATGGCCATCCTTTGAGCTTAGACCAAGATCAACTGAGGAAAAAAAGTCAACTATTGACTCTGGCAGGGTCAGCGGCCAGTCCACCGTGGACAAAAGCGAAGACGCTTCTTTAAGGGAAAGTTAAGATGACTGTGAGGGATTCTATCAAGCGCGAGAGAAAATGACTGAATGTTGCCGGTACACCTTGAGCGCTAACACGAACCAGCTGTTCCACCACGAGAAATGCCTTTGAAAACCCACTGAAAGCATGCCCATAATTTATCAGGTTTCTGCATTCAGCCACTACTGTATTCCCTCCCCACAATGACAATCTTTTTTCTGTCTTTCGTGGAGGCCGGGATTATAAAAATCCATCTCATTTTCCTCCCATTTCTATCCATCTTAGTTAAAAACACATCCATTTGCAAATAGAAGCACAGCAATAAAAATGTACATAAAAACAAGCACCGGCTACAAGCAACTCAATCAAGGAGGTTTTCGATAAACCGGTAGTAGCTGTCAGCGATGTAGAAATTAGAAGTTTACACGGTTCTTTGAGATAACTGCCTATTTAGATATTGATTGTACACTCCATAGCAGGCTAGATTTATAAATAATAAATTTTGATTGATTCGTTGTTTAAAGAGAATGGTTGTTTTGCTTTCCTGCGTAACGTTACCGTTGAAATTGACCGTTTCCCCGATAACTCAATACTAAAACCGGTATTTGCATTCTTTTTAAAAACGTCCATTTCAATTGTGTCAATTTTAGGTTTAATGTAGATTGATTGTTAATGACAAATACAATACGCCATGTTTTCTTTAAATTCCATAGGCCTTTCGACAGTGTCCGATCATCTTTTGTGAACGCTTTTAGGACGTTTTCTGAACGTTCCTGCAACGGTTTTTAGAGCTTCTGTTCTTTTGCTGCTGCCTGTCTTCTGGTTGTATTCCATCTCTTGCCCAAGAAGAACGAATCTAAACACAGTTTTCCTAACCCAGGCATACACCATGCGTCTGCGCACCCACATCCTGCTGATCAAGATGGCTGTCTGTTTATTTTCCTTACCTTGCCAACCACCACCAGGGGAAAAGCTAGGAGCTCTGTTGTATAAACTAGAGCCTATCCTTCATGAGATATAGGGCATTTCAGTGGTGTCAATACACCACAGGTTGTTACCCCCACATTACATAATTTGAAAAGCACTGTTCTAACCAATTTTCTTGTAGGTTGCAAAACTTACCATCTTCTTAAAATATAGAGCTAAATTTGTAATGACTAAAAATTAAATCAATTCAAATTTGGTTATTTCCACATTTAATTAGATTTAGCTTAACAGTCAATGTAAAATATGCATAAATATTAATTAAACACCATTAAGTCTCTTTCTAATGCCAGTACTTAAAGCATATATGTATATATAGATATATTATTAATAAATCATTTCATACATATTTATTCACTCCAAGGTCATAAATAATTCCATTTGCAATTCAAAATAGAAATGTTAGCATTTCCCATCATTAAATATTACTTTTGCCATCCATGCCTGTAAAAACTGCACAAATGACAAAATCAGCCTTAACAGGAAACCCAGGCATTTTAATCTATTTGGCAAGGTTTCATTCCTGCACACCATTTTCTTCAGCACTTGTTAACATTAAAAATAAATGTCCTGCCAATTTGTCAAACCAAAACACCTCCAAAATGACACCAATAAATTCAGAATAAAAGTAATTCAATATTCACCCCCATTCACAAACACAAAAAGCCATTATTGTATTATTGTCCATCTTTACCATGTATAATTTAAGTAATTGCAATGTAGAGCACACAACACGCAAAATAGAATTATTTAAAAAAAAAAAAAAAATGTTGTTTACAAAATAACCATTGTGGTGAAATTCCTGGAGTCGACAAAAGAGGGCTGAGGAAAAATAAATGGATATTCCATCTACAATCTGGGCACAAATGCAGTCAACCTCGTAAACACTGTGATTCGTAGGGAGACCCAGTCACTGCTACCAAACTCGCCAAAACCATTTATAAACATCTCACCAAGTCCCGAGGAAAATCCGATCTTAACCTTGAACTCCATTACTCAATAAAATAAAATAAAAATAAATAAAATAAAACAAGAAATAAAAAGTCATGTCACGAACAGCTTTTTAACAGCGTAGATGTTAATGACTAAATGCGCGTTTAGCGCGCGAGGATATTTCAAAATTTTGGGTACCACCAATAATCATTATTAATATTATTGTATATTAATATTATATATTATATTATTTACAATTTTAACAGATTTCAATTTTTTTTTCTGAATTTGCAGTGTAAGCGCATGCTTAGCGGATAAGAAATGAAAAATCTTGACGTTAAACTCGACTACCCTAAAATCCTTCGGTTAAACCTTTCCTTGAAAAACTGGAATTTTTGATATTTTAATGGATATATGTAGGATTACCTGCTTTTTAAAGATTAAAGATGACCTCGAATTGACAAATTTATGAATGGCAGTCCGATTTCAATTGATTTTACCCAATTAACTCCAATTTAGTGACGATCACGACACTAATATTTGATACACATCACACATTAACACACGTTTATTTGGTAGTGGCCACCTGGTGGCCATAAACCTAATTTTTCACAAATTGGGTTTTATTTATTTTGTTTTCAGTTGACCAAAGTTTTGTACGTATTAGAAGTATCCCTGCCAAATTTGGTGAAATTTTCATGTAAATTGAAGCCGTGCGTAGAAGGATCAGGCTTTATCGGACTTTCCTGCAATGCCCAAATCAACTTTAAACAACGATGCGCTCCCAACAATTTGCTTAATTCTTAAACTGGAAAATCGAATTAATTCATTTTTTTTTTAAAATTAAATGTGACACAATGTTTCATTTTTTTCTCAATATTTTTTTCTTACTTTTTCGTAAAAGTGCAAATAAAAAAAAATTAATTGAATCTCAGCGTGTTGTTTTTATAGCATGAAGCCAAAGCTCTCACTCAAGGACTCCTGTTTCACTCCATCAGCAAGATTGAAAGCAAAACATCAGCGTCAACTTGACTTCAATTGGCTCGAATACCAAAACACACAAAAAAAAAATAAATAAAAAAAAATCCCTAACCCCCCCACCCCCAAAAAAAACTATTAATTTAATAGACTTCTAATTAATGTACAAAATTCCACCAAAAAAAAAAAATTAATTTTTTTTTTAAAATTTATTTTTTTTAAACCACTAATCAATTTACCCCTTCACCAATCTCCATCCCCAAAACACTTTTAATTAAACAAAAGCTCCGCCCGTTTCGCAACAACTTCACTGCAAATCAACCCATGCAGCAAAGCCAACCCTAATTAAAAAAAAATAAAAAATAAAAAATAAAAAAATTCCACACTCCCCCTCCAAAAAAAAAAAAAAAAAAAAAATAACTCATTAATTTACCCAACCAACCCTAAAAATAAACCCGACACAACACACCTGTGCAATTCTACACTTTCCCCGCAATTATCTCACACACGTCGATATCTTTATCTCATTTCAAAATCGCTCCTTCCATTAAACCCAGAAACAGAAAAAATAATTCCCATCGAAAAAATATATCGAAAAAACACACAAAAAACACAAAATTGCTTCGCCCATTTGCAATAGCAGCGCATTCCCGTACATCGCGACACTCGGAATTGCATGTAAACCGCGGCACCAAGCGCGCTATAGCGTCAATCACCATCTGCTAATTAAAATCAAGTGTTTCCACTTACCGAACGTAAATCTCTGGTTGGTCATCACCTGGCGATGAAGAGAACCACCATCGAAGTCAGTAGCAGACCCACTTCTCCTTGGGTTGCAAGCTACGACCTTCCCGGCCCCCGCGCACCGCATCCGGGCAACTGATCGTGCAATCAGCCAATCGGGGATCAGCGTGCAAACGACGCACGGCGGCGTTCGAGCCTGGGATGCGACTCGGAAGGCGATGCGTAGGATGGGAGGATGGATGCTGCCACTTTTACGCAGCGTCTCGTGCGTTCCTTCAATTTAATTGTCCTTAATGAGAGTGGAATTAAGTTTAGGCAAACTGACAAAAATTGTTTGCTAATTCGATTCGATTCGCGCGTCGTGTTGGTGTTTGGTGTCCGGTTTTCGACGTTTCGATGAGTTGGTGGAGATTGTTTTTATTTATTTTGGATTTGTTTGCGATTTGTTGGGTTTGTTGGGTCTATAAATTTTTTTTTTTTTGGGCAGGTAAGGTCTGATTTTTGGGTCTATTTTAGCATTTTGGGTCTAAAATGGGCCAGTTTTAAGTAACAACTGTTTTTTTTGTTCCTAAAATGGGTGGTTGTGGTCTACTTTGGGCATTTTTGGAGTGTTAAGTGAATTTTAGGCCTAAAATAGGCATTTTTGCTGCTTTCTTCTAAATGTACATTTTTTTGAATGTCTAAAATTGTAAATTTATGGGGCTATGTTAGAAAATGTATTTTTCTTAAAAGGTCTATTTTTGACGCCAGAAATCACACAAAAAGTGCCAATTTTGGTCTAAAAAAATTATTTTTGTTCTAAAAAAAATTTATTTTTTGTCTAAAAAATTTATTTTGGTCTATAAACACATTTTTGTTCCTATGTTGCTTATAAAAACATATTTCCTGCCTAAAATTTACATTTTTTGGACTAAAAATGCAATTTTTTTCATGCAGGATCTATTTTTCCACACAAGCATTGCAAAGAAAACAACAAAGAAATAATTAAAAAAACAAAAACAAAAACAGAACCAAAAACAATACAAAAATCCTTGACAAACCATTTCCATTTCATTTAACATCCCCTGAAAAACCCACTAAAAACTAAACAACTTTCCCCATCACAACAATTTGCACACACTGCATTAATAAATCACAAAAGAAAATTATTCCCAATTCATTGCACCATCAACAACCTAATTAAATCATCACTTCCGGTTCCTTTTTTACACAACAAAAAAATTTTTTTTTTTAATCAATTGAATCATGAAGATTAATTGCTCGCCAAAAGAGATCACCAACACACACAGGGGTGCCAGAAGACGTCACCTTTCTGCTCCAATGCCCCTTAGAGTTTATCTTTAAAGATGACGTCATTTTGTTGCGCCATCGCAGGAATGAATCAACAGTCGTAGTGAGTTTGTCGCGAACGAAAAAAATAAACTTTGAGTGCATTCTCTTAATCATGTGACTGCATGCGACCCCTGTCGGCAAAGAAAAGTAAAGTTCACATCAATATTGAATCAAAAGATTTTTTTATTTTTTTTTTTTCAAAATGGCAACAGAAAATTTCTCAATTTAGTTATCGTGGTTTTGGTTGCGACGAATGTTAGTTACATATGTCGCCGTGAGAGGGGAATGATTCGATTTATTTTTTTTTGTAATGGTTGGAATTTTTAGTGTGCTCGAAACCAGTTGTTGTGAAAAGTGTTAAATTGTTTTAATTATAAGTTTCGGGGGAGAAATTCGTCAAAAAAACAGCAAGTGCATTTTTTAATTAGAAAATTTTAAATGTAATCTATTCTTTTAAGTGAGCAAATAAGAACAATCACGATACGGGCTTATCGAAAGGATTAAAATCCTAAGGCGTAGCACTCTTTGCATCTCACGCTTGGAATCCTACAGATTCAGTGTCACTCATCTTCATCCCACTTTATCCGTTCGTTAATAAAGAAATGAAATGGAATAAAAGTGCAAAGAAAATGTAAAAAAAGAAATTTAATATATAGAAATTTATATTTAAATTTATATATATATTTTTTTTATTCTATTTCATTATAGATATATATACCTTTTCTTTTCTTTTCATAATATATGAAATATATATATAAAATATATGAAAATGTATGAAATATATGAAATTATGAAAATATATGAAATATTTCAGAAATATATGAAAATATATGAAAATGTATAAAATATGTGAAAATGTATGAAAATATATGAAAATGTATAAAATATATGAAAATGTATAAAATATGTGAAAATGTATGAAAATATATGAAAATGTATAAAATATATGAAAATGTAT
>JAQIXU010002706.1:0-11115 GCA_034701245.1 Strigamia transsilvanica
AACCTGTAAACTTTAAAAACGAAAGCATTGTACTTGATAAATAAACCTGTCTTGTAAAACCTTTAACTCAAACAGTCTCGTGTTTCGGTGTTTGTCATCAGATGAAGTTAATATCTTCAGGGACGCCGGAGCCACAAGGGCAAGGGGTGCGAATGCACGCCCTGCCTTTTGACCAACGGGGCAATGCTCCCCCTTGCCCAACTGTATTTGGTATTTTCCTAAAAAAAACCGCAATACCGCACATATCACAAAAACCGCAATACCGTGTTTTCGTGTTTCCATGTTTTAGTGTGTTTATAAAACACGAAAAAAAATTGTTGCGGTCCTGGTTGTGGTGTTGCGGTCTGTGCAGTATTGCGGTTTTTGCGGTATGTGCAGTATCGCGGTTTTTTAATTTAAAACACAAAAAAAAATAATTTAGATTAAAGTTTTAAATCACCGCAACAATTTTCTTTCGTGTTCAATCAATTTTTTTGCCAGAGACCCTGTTTGCCCTTATGGATTTTTATGCCCCCCCCCCCTGCCTTTTGGAGCTTCCGGCGTCCCTGCCGAGCCCCAACATTACATTGCAACAATTGTTTTGCACCCACCAAGCTCCCACTACAGTTAGTGAGGCCCAAGAGATTCACCACATAAATTAGGATACAGCAGCTTTTCTGCCATCCTCCTGGACAAATGAACAAAATGACGATCTCATGAATCACTTGGAAGGAAGAACGGTGACCCAACAAGACACTAGTTCCGGTCAAGTTGAAGACTTTGTCGTGGCAAAAACTTCCACGACACCCACCGCGACCCAGACGCGAGATTATACCTCTCTCCTAGAAAAAAATAGGAGAATTCCCGAATAGAAAAACTTCGCGGAAATTGCTTGGCGGAATGTCCGCTAAAAGGGAGACGTGTTGTAATCCAAATGGCCACAAGAAATATTGTGATAATTTTCATATGAAAATTATTTACTCTACTTTACCTGAATAATTCAAGTTCAGATTCAATGCAAAAAGTTATGTTTGTTTTGATTGGAATGTGTACAAGTTTGCACATTCCCCCCTTTAATCCCCTCATTAGGGGTTGTCTCCCCTTTTTCTTACCCCCCCCCATCTCAAGAAGAGGGTGATATGCAAATGTGCATTGGTCATGTGAGTGCTCCAGAGCAATCAGGAGGGTCCGGATTAATCCCTTAATCCGTGTTGTGACGGTAACGAATTGGGATATAATATTTACATATTAAAGAGCCAAAAGATGGGTCACTTAACCCCTACCCTGAGAAATGATTGTGGCAAACGCTAAGTAAGAAATAAACACATGACAAACGCAGGTTTTCTCAAGACATATATAATTTATTGTGTTCCCATAACGCTTGTTATGGGAAGCAATACTGAAATTACACGTTATATAAACACTAGGCCGACAAATGGCGAATACAAAATAGAAAAGAAGCTAACAAAGGAGTGACCTTCCCAGGTCCTAACTTACAGGGACTTCTTTAGACTTTGACTAACACTGATTGGGAGACTAATCTTCGATGGTTTTTACAGTAGACTGCATAACTTGGTCCTATGAAGAATGGGCGTCCGATCCTCGTAGTAGGTTGGCGGCCATTGTACCGTCACAACAGGCCTTGAGGGAAATGGGTGAGATTCACTTGAATTACCCTTATTTCCCGATTTGTACATCATTTATATTTAAATGAGCTACAAACCAAAAGGCCTAGCATTTCAACCTTAATTAAGGTTGTATACTAAACTACTTGCTCTGAAATCGCGATAGTCCTTGAGCTCCGAGTTGGCCTTGATAACTCGGAGTTCTCAAGCGGCTAGACTGGGAATCAGAGCTCAGAGAAAGCACGGAGACCCTTCACATCGTCGGAGTTTTGTCTTACTCCCACGGGTCGATATAAGGTGAAGTTCCACGTGAACCAGAGACGGTTTTATCCACCACGTGCGTGTTCGTCAAACCACCACACGGTATCGGTGAATGGGCACGAAAGGTTTTCCCAACTTGCCAATACCTCTCATATTGGTCTTGTTACCCACATGAATACATGTGCATTCCCAAGTAAATCATACAAGGGAAACCAGATCAAAAGACGCCGTTTTTTGCTGAGCAGTTGTATATATGCATAGAGATCCACATGGGGGCATTAATTCTCCAATGAGAATATGTCCCCAGGAATCCCTCCAATCCAGCTTCACAGGAAGTGGATAGCCAGGCGCATTTGGGGGATGGGGCTAATTAGCTCCTCCCCTCAACGGGGTAACAGCCCAGGAGGTGATGTTGTGACTTATCCCCAGCGAGGCGTGGTCGGTTCAGGGAATGTAAGCATACTCATGTTTGCATTCCGCATGGCCTCGTTCAAACTCACGCTATTAATAATCCCTTGATTTAGTAATTGCGCGTTGAGTTTTGGTCCCCAAATCCAACTCTAATGGGAGTGTAAATATTATTATGTTCACACTCCGTCAGCTGTCATTTAGTTGGGACAATTAAATACCTTAAATAATGATTCTGGACATTCAATTGTTAGTTTAATTCTCGCGCTTGAACAGCGTAGTCGTTCACTGCGCGCTCTGGTGGGAATTTCGTGCGACTCCCGAAACCGGTTCGTCACAGTGTCACATGACATTTACTATTTAAGTTTTGGCAGAGCCAAAATTCCTCACTTTTAGCACGAACACACACACCAACACGTCGAATTTATCGCATCCAGAATCTTCACCAATCAGGCCTTACAGTACAAGGATACAACGGATTGATCGAAGATTGATGCCCATCGACATAGGTAATACTTTGAATTTTGAACTGGAAAACCAATGCTACAGTAATAAGAAAGCCATCAGGTATTTGAAAGATGAAATCAGCGTCTTGTGCCAGGACGTGAAATCCACCGAAGTCAGTTTGTACGATGCGCTCAATGTTGCAGATTGTTTGTGGCAGGAATTCACGACAAGTTCATTTTTCATCAGCAAAAAATCCAAAACATGATCGAAAAAATTTCGAGTGCTACCGATGCAAGAAAACCGGACATATTGCGAAGAACTGTCGGACCAAATGGAAAGATGTGCCATCGTCATCAAAAGACCGAAATCGAGGCCACAACCGCAATCAAAATCGCGACCACGATCCGGAACGAGACAAAACGAACGAACCGAAACATGACAAGAGAAACCCCAAGGCCAACGCGGTAACCGAGCATCGACGCAGCTACGCATTTGCAGTCGGAAATGCAAAAAAGGGGGACTGGCAAAATGATGAGCAACGCAGACACCAAGTGGGCTCTAGATTCAGCGTGTTCATTACATATGACGTCGGATCGGTCAGTTTTTGAAACTTTTGAAGAAAAACCGATGAGTGATGTTTATTTGGCGGACGGAAGACCGGCTAAGGTCACTGGACAAGGAAATGTGCGTTTCCAGACCAAAAATTGCGAGTTTACAGTACAGGGAGTCGTACATGTGCCAGAACTTGACAGTAATTTGCTTTCAGTTTGAAGAATGGCAGAAAAGAATTTTGAACCATATTTCAAAAGTGAAAAATTGTTAGGTTGACTACGATGGAAATTTGGTGATGACTGGAAAGAACATCGGAAACCTATACACGGCGGAAATTGAGGTGATAAAGCTTAAAACAAGGGTAAACAAGGTCAAGCCTGAAAATAAACGATTTTGGCATAAGCAGTTCGCTCATCAGGCTTCAACTTCCTATACTGATGTTCTTATCATTGAAGGCTTGAGTACTACCCCCGATGAGAATGAATGGATCTGGGATACGGGTTCGGGCACTCATTTGTGTTATAATAAATCTTTGTTCACCGACTTAAAATTGGGCAAACCTTATACCATGAATGCCTACTCTGGTACTTTTAATGTTGAGGGAGTGGGTACCGTATGTTTTCATCACGCGATTGGTTGGGATGATCACAAAATTGTTTTGACAAATGTAGGTTATGCGCCTACAGGCAAAAGAAATTTAATAAGTGGTTTTCGAACCATGAATGCTGGATGTAGTTGGTCGGGTAAAAATAATTGTATTTTTGTTAGAAACAGAGAGAATAGGCCTGTTTTGAAATTTACTGGTGATAAGGGTTTGTTCAAATTGTATGCTACAGAATACCCCACTACCCCGTTAAATCCAACTAATACCGTCACACTTACCAGGCCCCAAGTTTTAATTAATAGTAAGTCTACTAGAGAATTAAAACCTAATTTGGGGGATTTGGCCTTATGGCATAGACGATTTCTGCACGCAGGAGTTGATAATTTGATTAATATTTCAAATAAAGATCTAATTAAGCGTTTACCCAAATTTATAAAAACTGACAGTAAGTGTGTCCCTTGTATTAAAGGAAAACTTACGAAATATAGGGGTAAAGCCAAAACAGAGATTTTAACTACACAAACCCTAGAATTAGTCCATTCTGATGTTTGTGGGCCAACCAAACAACAAAGTTCTGGTGGAGCCAAATATTATGTGTCCTTCATTGATGATTACACTAGATGGGTGAAGGTATATGCTATTAGAAACAAGTCACAAGTTAGTGATTGTTTTCTGCAATATATTAAGTATATGGAGCGATTGACGAATGCAAGGATAAAACGCTTTCGTTCGGATAATGGTACTGAATACCTTAACGACATCATGAAGTCTACTTTTGCTAAGAATAATATAGAACATGAGTTATCGAATATCTATGCCCCAACTATGAGTGGTGTTGCGGAAAGATTTAATCGTTCGGCAATTGATGCCTTGCGTTCTACTATTTCAGATGATGGTATTGACCATAAATTTTGGGCTGAAATATTAATGGCTTATGTACATGTGAAAAACCGATTATCTCAGAGACTATTGGGCGGTGAAACCCCTTATGAGAGGATATTTAAACGTAAACCCAATGTACATTATTTTCGTACTATTGGATCAAAGTGTTTTCGCTTATTGCCTAAAGCACATCGTAACAGTAAATTGGATGAGGTATCTACAGAAGGTCTTATGTTGGGCTATTCCTTTAACACTAAAGGTTATAGGATTTATGATCCGATTGAAGATAAAATCTTTAATACACAAGATGTGAAATTCCTTGAGAAACCAGATACTCATATCCCTCAGGAAACGGTCTCATTTGATATCGATGATAGCACGACTACTCATCACACTCCTGTTGCAGCGAAATTTCCTGCAACACAACCCATTATTGAGAAGGAAAAGGAACCATCCATCACACAGGCTAGGGACACTAAAAACCCTATTACGAATCCTGACTTGGGAAAGGAAGGCAACCCAAAGGCCTTGTACAGGAAAATTTCCCGGTCGTTTCGACGCCACATTAACATTCGGGAACAAGACCTTTAGATCTGCTAAATCTACTATTGAGTATTGTAGATCTAATGATATTGAACATGACGCCGAATGAATAAAGGATGGTTTTAGAAATACCAATCCTTACCAGGGTGTTTGGGATATTAAAATTGTTGATGATGGGGGGAGTGTGGATGATCGAGAGATACTCTCTGAAGTTTTGGATTCATCAACAAGGGATATAAATGTTGTAAATCCATATGATAGCTTGGCCATATATTTTGAATGTTTGGAGTGTTCCAATGTAGAATTATCCAACCCCCTGAACTATAAAGAGGTCATAAATGTCCCTGATCGGAAAGAATGGGAACAAGCCATGTCTGATGAAGTCAATACTCTGGGAGAACGTGGAGTTTACAAAGAGATCGAAAGAACACCAGATATGAAAGTAATCGATCACAAATGGGTTTTTGTTCGCAAATATGGTTTAGATGGGAAACTAACCAGACACAGAGCTAGACTGGTGGCTAGAGGTTTTAGACAAGATTACGGCACGGAATATACTGAGGTTTATAACCCTGTCGTGAGTTTCATTATGGTTAAATTTTTGTTTTTGACATTGGTCCTTTTCTTGAAATGGGTGGATACACACTTAGATATAGTGTGCCTACCTTTATGGTGATTTACCTGAAAAAATCTTTATGACCATACCTGAATTCCTTCATCGCAGACCAAACAAAGTATGGAAACTGTGTAAAAGCCTTTATGGTTTGAAACAAAGTGGGAGACAGTGGTATCTTACATTAAGTGGTAAAATAATGAAGTTGGGCTTTGAAAAATTCATTTCTTCACAATGTGTATACCGACTGAATTGGAGTGTCATTATAATATTTTATGTGGACGATATAATCGTTTTTGCTAGAAGTGAGGAAGACAAAATCAGAGCAATAACTTTATTAAGAAAGGCATTTGAATGCGTTGATTTGGGACAGACTAAGAACTTCCTGGGTATTGAAATTATACGTGAACATAACGGAATTAAATTAAGCCAAACATCTTATATCGAAGGTCTAAGTAAAAAGTTGAGTCACTTGGGACAGAAAAATGTTAAAGACCCTTTTAAAGTAGGCATGGATCTACATGACCTAAATTTGGACGGTGACATCTTGAACGCCACCGATTACCCTTATAAGACTTTGGTTGGTATCCTAATGTTCATTTCGCGATATACCAGACCAGATATCTGTGTAGCTATAGGAATTTTAGCAAAATATAATGCATGTCCCAAATTAATCCATTGGAATTGTATTTTACATCTATGGCACTACGTAATTGCCACAAAACATAAATGTATCCATTTGAGTAATACTTTAAATAATGAGATTAATGCATATGTTGATGCAAGTTGGGCGTCATCAGTCGATGACAGGAAGTCAATTACTGGCTATATTGTTTGTGCAGGCGCCAATCCCATTATTTGGCGTTCAACCAAACAGTCTCGTGACGCTAAATACAATGGAAGCCGAATTAATCGCGTTGACTGAATTAGTAAAGGAAATCATTTGGTTCCAACGTTGTCTAAATGAAATAAACAGTGTACCTGGTTTACACTTTGGACAAACCACCATTTTTTGTGACAACCAAACTGGCTTACATTTTGTGCGAAATGATGTTGAAAATAGTAGAACAAAATATATAGATGTTAGATTACAGTTTGTGAAGGAATATTTAAAGAAAGATTTGTTTATTTTGAAATATATTAATACTAAACAAAACCTTGCAGATATGCTGACTAAACGACTCTTTAGTTCCAAGATTGGTGAACAGTGTCAATATCTGGATGACTATATATGAATAAAGTCGAATGGGGGAGTTTGTTAACATTTATTTATATTAATTCTTATTTATTCTATAACTTGGAGTTGAACTAAATTCTTATTTATTATATTTAGTTTCTATTTATGTATTATATTATTCACGGATGTCTCTTATGAGCTTCCGTAGTTTTGTATTATATATTGCTTAATTATTAACTTTTGGTTGTCTCCAATAGACTTCTATATTTGTACTTTTATTCTAATCATACATTTTAAATAAAGTTTCACTTCACCACCAGATGTCATGGTGATAGGACTTGCTTGTTTCTCTCATTTCAGGCTGCACTCTACAGACAAAGCAAATTACTTTTCCGCGTGTCGAACTTGAACGGGTCATTCAGCATTCCTCCTGACAGTGATGTTTGTGATTTGTTAAGTGAAAGTTGTGTCCGGCGGCCACGTGGTCTCCCCTGACTACGCGCCGACCGTTCCAAAAACTATCACATCACTAGAGTCGTAGAAAGACTCTAAATTGCCAAACGGTTCCTGAATAGACGCCAAGAAGGCATCAATATGTATCAATTTTTGGCCGTTGACATCAGACACAAGGTCAATTACAAGAGTCGATTCATCATCCGGATCAGGTTGCCAGTCCAGTCCAGACTCTGGTCAATTTGACCAGAGTGGCAGAGCCTCTGGAGTCAAGAATCCAGACAGAAGTGGCAATTTTCATGATGAAAACTGCTGTTTTATATATTTTATTACGACAAATTTGAAATTCTAAAAAATGGTTTACATTTTATACTGGTTTTAAAGATTATGATTCATTTAAATCCATATTTAGATTGTTAGAAGAAGAGCAACAGGTTATCAGCATGAGATTCCAGTTGATTACCGACCACAAGGCGTTGGAGGTAATATACTCGATTAGGTCAAAACCTTCGGCGCAAATCAAAAGATGGGTGCTGCGGCTCCAAATTCGATACAAGCCGGGGACGTCCAACCTGTCGAGGTTGTTGCCGGTGAGCAAAGGGAAGTCAATGGCAGGAGATAGCGAGAGGCACGTCCATTTCGTTTTGAATAATGCAATTCTGAAGGCAATGACAGTGGCGGAAGTGGAATGGGAGTCGTAAATGGATGCGGAGATTCAAGAAGTGAAAGGATGTTTGAGCAGTGGCAGACATTTTCCAGAGAAGGTGAAGAGATTTGAAGTCATCAAACATACAAGCCTGTCACCAATTTCACGATTCTTCTCGGGGAGGGAAGGTCGGATGTTTCCAGCATTGGTGACGTTGAGCTGCGGATCAGTCGTGGCGATTCCACTGACTTTTCAACTGTTTTAAAGAATGTCGTACATGCCCCCGCCTTTGGTCGGAATTTAATCTCCCTATCAAAGGTTGATCGCGCCGGACTGCAGTTTTTCGCGAGAAATAGCAAATTGACCATCTCCGATCCTGCTGATAAAGCCAAACGATTGCAATTGCATGCGTCGTTGCGAGAGGACAATTTATATGTCCTCGCAAATGTTTTGCCTTTCCCAGCGGTTGTTGCCGCGCCTGCACTCTTGCTGCTTGCTGCGACACCAGCAGAGCCCCAAACAGGTGACTAATGGCTTGGTGCTCAAAACACCCGAGCATAAAGCTCCAAAGCATGTTAGATTTGCTGAGCAACCTGTTGTCAGTTCCTATCCTAAATCCAACCCCGTTGAGAAGTTGTCCGGTTTAGAGCTTTGGCACTGCAGTTTTGGACATTTTCACACTGATGGTGTGAAATTCCTGGCAAAATCTGCGGATATTTACGGAATTGACAAAGTGAGTCAGTCCGCATTGCCGGCATGTGCCGTGTGTGTGCCCGCTCCAAATCTACCCGCACATGTGGTATTTCAACAAAAAGACCATTGGATTTACTCCATATGGATGTCTGGGGTCCCAGCCAGACTTTCTCTTTGGGTGGTGCTCATTATCTTTTAACAATCGTGGATGACTTCTCCAGATATTCTTTTGTAATCCCGATGAGAACGAAGGGACAAGTTTTCAAAATGTTCAAGCTGTTCCATGCCCGTACGGAGACGTTATGGGGGGCGAGTTGCATTCAAGCAATCCGAACCGATAATGGCATGGAGTTTTGCAACCGAAATTTCATAAAATTTCTCACCTAAAGGGGCATAAAGGCACAAAAGACAAATGTGTACAATGAATACTGAGCTGACAATATGGTGGCCGCACGATGTTAACGAATATATAATGAATGGATCTTCACTAACAATAGGTTGTTAAATGAGTTTTTACAGTCAGTCTGCTGTCCGGTCTTAATGGTTCGATCCGAGGTGATGCGGTTGGCTTGTTAGTTGGGTCCTTGGTTCTGTTAAGTAATAAGGAGTAGAGTTTGGTAGGGCTAACACGACTGGGTCGTGGAAAGGGGAAAACTCGTGAGTTTTCCTCCTGTCCACTGGCTGGCCAAATCCACTAACTCACTATAACCTACTCAATCAATAAGTTAAGAAGCTAAGGTCTCTTAAGTTCTCTCCCGACAGTGGGCTATACCGCATAACAGTGGCATCACCATAAAATGGTGATATATTGGTTGTTACTTACGGCAGATTTAGTGAGTCGGATAAGCACAGACACTCCAACTTAATCGATGCACTTGAGAACTCGTTCACAGAGATAGGCACACAGTATCAATCTGCGAGACCATACGCAATGGAAATTGGTAAAACTGTTGGAAACCAACAGCAATGTTGGATTTATTGTGCTAATAATAATCTTAATCTGGTCACTTATATATAGGAATACCTTGCAGGTCGGATCTCTGTGAGAATTGGTCTTGCCCCCGATGGTCGTCGTCTAGGATGCTTCTGAAATTGTACGTGACGTCTTTAATATACGCCCAAAAGAGATAATTGTAATATATAATAGCAAACGCATCTAATGGGTAGGCATCTGGCTACTGGATGACGGTCATTTGGGTGGTAGGAACTATTCCTTTATTTGGCATGGGGAAAGAGCTATGCATCACAAGTATTCAGTCTGCCGCGACATCGGCTCGAGCGATGGAGCGCGGCCAATTTTCTGTGGGGCCAGGCGGACACTATTGCGGTTTGCCACAGAAAACTTCCTGGTGCCGTGACCAGGATACCGAGGTCGGCCAGGGGTCAAGCGTGGCCGGGGAGAAGACGTCGTCTCGTCGACCATGCCGCCGCCCACAGCGCGGTCGGCCAGCGGTTCCTGGGTCGTCTGAAATGGGCAAAAAACGACAACGCAATGAAGCCACCGTCCTACAAGCAAGCAAGGTTTTGGGGGTTTCTGGCTCTCGTATATATTATGTGTAGGTGCTCGTGGGTGGGTGTGAGCGCGGGTAAGGGTGAGGATACGTTTATTTCGCAACACAAAATTATTGTACGAGCGGAGCCGTATAGAAGCGAATATTGTAAAAATCAGGGCATAAATAAGAAGAAATTGTATTGGTTAGAAATTTGTACGAATCAGTTGGAAAATAGGGAGAAACTATTTGTAAGCAGGTACGTGAATATTTATCGCGTAAATCAATAGATAAATAAGGAGAAACTTGTGGTAAATGAGTGCATAAATAATTATTGTGCAAATCAATTGATAAATAAGGAGAAACGGTTTGGAAGTATATGCCTAAACATTTATTGCATAAAACAGTTGATAAATAAGGAGAAACAATTTGTGAGGGTGGGTGTAAATCAAATTTGCATAAATCCGTTAGAAAACAGGGAGAGACCACTAAGAGGGGTATATACAAATATTTATTGTAAAGATACTGTGATATACAAGTATAAGGAGAAACAATTTGATAATTTATGCATAAATAGTTACTGTGCGAATTTAGTGATAGATAAGGAGAAACAGTTTGATAGTTTATACACAGATACTTATTGTGTTAATACCGTGATATATAAGTGTGATGTCCGTGGCTATGCTGGATCAATGTTCCATCATGGTCCAAATGCCTTAAGCCTGGCATTCTTCATGTGTTT
>JAQIXU010002707.1:0-11113 GCA_034701245.1 Strigamia transsilvanica
GTTGTGGGGGGGGGGGGGGTTGGGTGGGTTTGTGAGGTTTTGGGTGGTTTGGTTGGTTTTTTTGGTTTTTTTTTTTATTGTAGGTTTTTGTTAGTTTGGACAAATGCGATTAGTTTATGGTAAATTTTGGTCAATTTTGATCTATTTGTATCGATTTGTATCGATTTTCAACAATTTTTCATAAATTGTCACTGATTTTTGTGAATTTTGATCAATTTTTATAAATCTTGACCAATTTTTAGAAATTTTAACCAATTTTTATGAATTTTGACCAACTTTTATGAATTTTGACCAATTTTTATAAATCTTGACCAAATTTGTATGAATCTTGGCCAATTTTTATAAATCTTGACCAAATTTGTGTAAATCTTGGGCAATTTTTATAAATCTTGACCAAAATTGTATTAATCTTGACCAATTTTTATAAATTTTAACCCATTTTTATAAATCTTGACCAAATCTGTATAAATCTTGACCAATTTTTATAAATTTTGACCAACTTTTCATCAATTTTGACTGATCTTGATTGATTTTTTTCACCGATTTTGACCACTTTTTAATAAATTTTGATAAATTTTTTATGAATTTTGCCAAATATTCGATCAAATTTAACTAATGTTAAATAAAATTTGCCTAATTTTTGTTAATCTTGATGAATTTTTGATGAAATTTTGATAAATTTTGATGAACTTCTGATAAATTTTAATGAATATTTAACAAAATTCCTCAACTTCCTCACAAACCCACCCACAAAATCCCCAAATCTACTCAACTGTAAAACAACACTGCAACAACACTCCTCAGCGCAACCCCACAAAAACCCAACACGAACCGGCAACACAACTCCAAAAAACACAAAATTATTCACCACAAACAAACCCCCAAAAACCATCTTCCACCTACTAACCCCACCACCCCTCACTACCCCGACGAAAACCACACTCCCCAACACCCCCAAAAACCCCAAAAACCCCAAAACCACCGAAAACACCAATCGCCAGTCACCGCACAACCACTCTCGACATCCGACCGTCCGCGCCTCGCCCGGCACAGCCGCCGCCACCCACAGGCCCACCAAGTCCTTCCGCGCGCACTCTTCATCCTGCACGCTCATATACTGGCAACACGTCGCCCCATCAGCACCGGCCTTGATCAACTCCCAAGGCCTAGCTAGACACCAACTCAAGTTGCAGTTCGCCACCACTGCGCTCGTGTTGATGCAGATTTTGCTGAGTTTTGACAACTCCGCTTGTTTTTCCGACAGGTTTTTCAGTGTTTTGATCACGTTTTCGAGCGTTGTGTTGTCCATGGCGGGCGTGTGGGGCTCTGGAACTGATGCAACACCTGCTTCGTGTCGGGGAATCAACACCTGCTTTGTTTGGCTCACTTTCGCTTGATATTGATTGCGATTTGTGGCTTTTGTGCGATTTGTTCTGGTTTATGTTTTAATGGTGTTTTGATTTTTTTGTTTGCGTTTTATTGCAGCATAAATGGTGATGCCAACGATTTGCCTTGGGAATTTACGGTTGAGAATTACCCGACAATTTTATTCTTTCCGGCTGGAAGGTATTTATTTGATGTGATTTTGGGGCCCCAAAGGCGTTTTTACGGTCAGGGGGCCCTAATTTCAAAAAAATTAATGAAAAATAATTTTTCTATTATTTTTGGGTAAAATATATTTCTTTAAATATTGGGGCCCCAGATGTGTATTTACGGACAGGGGGCCCTTCTTGCAACTTTTTTTGGGGCCCTAATATAAAAAAAAAAAAAAAAAAAATTTTAAAAATATTTTTTTCTATTATTTTTGGGTAAAATAAATTTTTTTTAAAGTTGGGGCCCCAGATGTGTATTTACGGTCAGGGGGCCCTTCTCGCAGCCTTTTTTGGGGCCCAATGTAAAAAAAGTTGGAAGAAAAAAAATTTGGGGAATTATTTTTGAAATCTTTCCTTTTTTAGAACTTTGGGGCCCCAGATGTGCATTTATGGTCTGGGGGCCCTAATTTCAAAAAAAAAATTTCTATTATTTTTGGGTAAAATAAATTTTTTTTAAAGGTGGGCCCCAGATGCGTATTTACGGTCAGGGGGCCCTTCTTGCAGCTTTTTTTGGGGCCCTAGAAATCCGAGGCGCCTATTGGAGCCCCTGAAAAAGCTATTTTTGGGTCCTTTGGTGTGGATTTACAAACTACACAAGCCAGTGTATATTTTTGGGGCCCAACGTTGTTTTTGATATCTGGGGTCCCGCGCCATTGCCCAGGCTTGATCGATTGGATTAAAATTGCTTTATTTTTAGAAAAATCGAAAGTCAAGCATTCCCCGAAACATTGCCAATAACGCTGTCGAATCTAATCAGTTTCGTGCTGGCCAATGCCGGCTTGAGCAACCGGCTGCTGCTCGCCATGAAACTCTGCTCGAACAACGCATGCGTGCGCAAAAACCGCCGCTACGTCATGGCGCACGTACAAACACTAATGGCCGACATGCGGGAACTAATGGCGCTGCTCAACCGAGTCGAGTCGAGCATGAGGATGAAAGAATCGCGAAACACGATGCAAAACTACAAACAATTCGTGATCAGTCAACTGGAAAAGAAGAAAACGCAACTGCGACATGCGAAAAGGCTTAACTCGATCATCAGTAGGAGCGATCGGCAATTCGCGCGCATTTCAAAATGGCAGCTGGAATTTGTAAACGATTATGTACAAAATGGCGACGATTATGAATAAATAAATAAATAAAGCGAGTGGTGGTTAAATATAAAAGAAATTTTTATTACAGTCTATGCAACAGTATTTTACAGTGCCGAAATCGAGGGAAATAAAAACGGTGACGAAATTGAATAGAAAATTGTTGACATTTTCTTTTCGTTTTAAAGACAAGTTTTCTACGACGATAAAAATAATTATTTTTTTGTTGTTTTTGTTTTTTGGTTTATTTCTATAGTGAGTGTGGCGGATTTTTCTCTCACCTAAAATTTGATAATTTATTTGTTTATTTGTTTGTTACTATTTTTTTTTATTGGTTTTGTTTTTTATTTAAAACATTTTATCTTGGTTGGGTTGGTGGTACTGGCATTGGCATTCCCATTGATGGCATTCCGCCGGAGACGGCCGCGTTTGGACCGAGCAAAATCTACAAGTAAGACGTTGAAATTAGTGGTGATTAATCTTGGAAAAGCTGCATGTATTCTAAATGTTGCGTTTTGAGTGTTTAATGGTAAGAACGAGTTAGTTGAAATTTTCATCGTAATTTTACGTTTTTAAACGAATTTTTCATTGGAATTTTACGTTTTAAACGAATTTTTCATCGAAATTTTAAGTTTTAAACGAATTTTTCATCGAAATTTTACGTTTTAAACTAATTTTTCATCGAAATTTCCAGTTTTTAACTCATTTGTCGTCAAAATTTAACGTTTCGACTCATTTTACATCAAAGTTTCCCGTTTTTTTAACTAATTTTAGATCAGTGCAGTTTTTTGATTCATTTTTCATCAAATGTTTTCATCAAATTTACCGTTTTTTGATTCATTTTTCATCAAATTTACCGTTTTTTGATTCATTTTTCATCAAATTTACTGTTTTTTGATTCATTTTTCATCAAATTTACCGTTTTTGATTCATTTTTCATCAAATTTACCGTTTTTTGATTCATTTTTCATCAAATTTACCGTTTTTTGATTCATTTTTCATCAAAGTGTGCAATTTTTAACTCATTTTTCATCAAATTTAACCTTCTTGATCCACTTTTCATCAAATCTTACTCTTTTTAACTCAAAACAACAAACCACCAAAAAAAAAAAATCCAATATTTTTCGCCAATCAATTTACTTGTCTTTGCTGTAGTTTCTGCATCTCCTCCATTTGCGCACGCTCAACCTCAAATATAACCGGCGCCATCAAAATGGCAGAAGACGAGAAGAAAACCCACATGGCATTTCGACTGAATCCATACAGGTTTTTTATCCCGGACAGCGAGCCCGTCGTCATCAACCAAATACTATTCCTAATCACTTGTGGAAACATTTCTGTCAAGCCCCATATACGTTCTGCCAACGATTCTTCCAAATCCTACCAAAAAATACAAAAAGATCACAAAATTTCGTCAGAAAACGAAACGATTTCGTCAAATTTTCTACTTCATCCGCATCCATGTCGAGTTCGTCATCATCGTTGAGTTCGGCTTTTTTCGGGGAATTATCTTTGCTGTCCATAGTTGTCAGAGATTCCAGTCCGCTATCAACATCATCGAATGAAGGCATACCAGAAAGAAGATGCAGAACCGCTGAGGCCGCTTTTAGTTTTAGTTACCTTGGGCCGATTCGAATCAAACCTCGTCCCCTCGTGGAAGGATTTTTTAATGGCAGCCGACTACACTCCGAATTGTCGCGAGCAACTAGCGGTAGGACTGCACCGCGTGGGTTTAGTGTTGAGTAATAATGCGATTTGTTTGTTTGATTGTTTGTGGGGTTTTTATTGTGTGGATTTGGTTTTATTTGGGGAAATTTGTGGTTTTGATTTGATTAAATTTGGGGTTGAATTTGCGTTGAGGGACGTGGAGTATCGGGCTGCGTTTAGTGGTTTGGGTGATGTGTTTCCGGTGGTTTGGCGCGCGGTTTGTTCGTCGGATTAGATCCGGTGTTGCGTTTCGGTTTGTTTTTGTTGAAAATTGTTTTTATTTTAGAAAAATAACCAGTTTTTTTATTTTGTTTATTTTTCTTTCAGATTTTGTTCAGTTTCGACAAAAAAAAAATTCAATTTTTAGCGTTTCTGCGGTCCGTCTGTCTGGCCCGCTGCATTGATTGGACAATTTCTTTCTCGTTGGCCAGGGAAATTTCCATTCCCTTTGCTTTTAAACGTTCCTGGCATGTCTCAGCTTTCGCCTTTTTCTGCCAGTCTTGGCCGGTTGGAAGCCTAAGGGATTTTGGTTTTCTCTAGGTCTAGGATGCTGAAAAACAAATGAAATTGATAAACAGCACACAGAAAATTCTTGTACCACCACAGGTTGTCCTCCTAGAGCCTAGGTTCTCAAACTGGGTGCAGGGGCACCCTGGGGTGCCGCGAGCATACGCCAGATATAAGAGCAAACTTAAAATTAACTAAACTTTCCATAAACAAAGGAAATAATGAAAAATTCATCCATACAGTTTCATTCATCGCCTTAAAGACAACTGAGCATTAAATTTGCACTGCATTTTCTTCTTTTTTAGCCTGTCAAGGGTGCCACGAAATTTTTTTAGCCCGAAAAGGGTGCCGCGTAATATTTTTAGCCCGAAAAGGGTGCTGCAAATTTTTTTTTAGCCCAACAAGGGTGAAAAAAGTTTGAGAACCACTGTCCTAGAGCCTAGTTGACACTTAATCCACTTTTGTGGCATTTTTGACTCAAAAAAAGATCAATTGTTTGGATCTGGCAGGGTGACCAGATTTTGGAAATCAAAAGCCAGAACACCCATTAGCGCTAGAAAATTTCCCAAAAAATTAGCACCAAATGGCGGAACCAGAAACAATCACCAGAACCAGAACTGCCAACGTATTTAGGTTGAAGCGTGAACCAGTACTCTTTGGTGCGAGCATTTTAACTCCATCTTGTTCTTAATAATCAAGAAGTCATTGACTTCTCAGAGAAAGTTTTTGTGTGTGTGTAAGTTCGGCACAAATTAAACCAACATAAAAGTTCATTGGTTATGTAGAAAAGTGGTTTAAGTGTGAACAACGCATAAATCTCCAAACACGAATATTCCAGTCAAAGTAGAAGACAAATCTGTGGTGGCCACACACTATTACTTGGAATTGATCTGGACGATGGGGTACATAGAGTTTGAGTTTATCTTCTTTGTGAAGATTTTTGAACAATTCTAACCCTGACAATTTTTGCATTCTGTTGAAAGTTATCTTGTAATCTTTCAAGTCATAGCTTGAGTGACGATTCTTATTTGGTACTGAATAAGCCTCAAAATAGTAATCTCCCATCTCATCCTCATAGACAATTGCTTTAAAAAAGTGAGTTGGAACTGCAATTTCGCTGGCCCCAACTAGCTCATATTTTACTACGCTTGGAGGGGGAGGATTGGCTTCTGCATCTTTAGGCGGTGGAACAGGAGGCTTATACTTTACACGTCTTTTATACGGCACGCTGGTACTGAAAATTTTTGCTACTTGTAACAACAAATACATAAAGTAGAAGAAGACATTTTCTGGAACTCAGTTTCAAGCTGAGTAGGGAGGATTTCTATGTCCAAGGCTAATACGTTGTTCGCACCTTAAGCCCAAACTTTACAGTTTGTTTCCAGTATCTTTATGCCAAATTCATACTGCGTATCTTATTCTGTGCCATTTGGTGGTGTTACGCCTGATACTAGGTCTGATAATGCTAAAATAAAGTAAATAAACATTAATAAACATACTAACAAAAGTAATTTTCAACGCCCGGGCCTTTCATTTGCTGCAGGATTCTTCGCACAGTATAATTCTAGACCAGGGGTTTCCAACAGGCGGCCCGCGATGCCTTTTCTTGCGGCCTGCGAAGCTTTGTGGAAAAGAACGCTATGGTAAGTAGACTCGCCCGGCTGGTGTGCAAATGCGCGGTTCGCTTTGTTTTAATAACAATTTATGTACTTCAGCCAATTATGATGCGGCCCACCACCAGACTCGTGGATTAAATTGTGGCTCTCGGACACTTTTTAGTTGGAAACCCCTGTTCTAGGCCAATGTTTCTCAACCTTTTTTGTGCCATGTCCCACCTAAGCCTTTCTAAAATTCTTATGTTCCCCTATGTAACATAGGCAGCTGCCCCTAGCATCTAATAGTGAAACGTCATTCGGTTAACTTCAAATTTCCCCCTTTCACAATCAAATTGCGCCCTTGTGGGGCGTGGGCCCCACGTTGAGAAACACAGTTCTAGAGTAATAGACGCATGTGCAGAATGTGATGCACAGTTTGAATTTGATCCACATATCCAGGCTGATATGTGCTGTCATACAACATGGCTGCACCAGTAGACAATCAACTAACCATGCAAAGGGAATTGTGGGAAGTGTTTTGAGCTAGCTTTGGCAATTATCTAGTTCAGCGTTTCCCAAAGTGTGCTCCGCAAGTTGTGTTGAATTACAAATAATTTCATTCGGTACAAGCCGTTGCTGATTGACAACACACAATGATTAGGGGCTCCGTGAAAATTCGTATGCTTTTAGAGGGCTCTACAGGTCCAAAAGTTTGGGAAACACTGATCTAGTTCATACAACTAGATTCAATTAGGCTAGATCAAATATTCTGGTGCGAACAACGTATTAGGCTATGTGTAGTCTTGTGTGTGATCCACATTTACCCTATTGGTAAAAATAAGGGCCCTGTGCAGACGTAGACATTCCTGTTTTGTCTTACAAGAGAGTTAATATGAGCATTCAAATGTTTCCATGGTCCTTTGTGGAAGTGTTTTGCCTGGAAAAAATTTATTTATTTAATGTAGAAAATCAAATCAAAATTATTATTGCTGGATGGAAGGTGCGTTTCATAATCAAGTTTTCTTTGCTTCCAGATTGACAAAAGTGATTTGCAGATATCACTTATGTCAGTCTGGAATACGATCACCACTGTTTGGATAACCGGTCGTTTACGTTTACGTTTTTTCTCTCAGGTTTGTGAGATAATGGTAATTGATAAATTCGAAGTACAAAAGTACAAGAATAAAGCTCGGAAAACTAAGATTTTAAAATGACCGAGATTCAGCAAGTACACCTATACCTCGCCATACAGCCACTCTTTATACGGCATTTCGCTATAACGGCCTTTTTTTAATTATGCCACTTTTTCGATTTACGGCCCACAATGTTCGTTATACGGCCAAAAAGTCTGGAAATTCCCCCGTGTACGTTCCCCCGATTCGTTATACAGCTTTTCGCTTTACAGCCAACTTTTCCGGAATCTGTCTAGGTCGTAAAGCGAGGTATGGGTGTATAGAAAGACACGTGGTTGGGGCGGCAATCGTTTGAACGCACCTATCGGCTTTGTTTTAAGGTCACCTGTAGCACAATATTGGGCAAGACTTTAGTCGAGTCGTCCCCATATACAGGAGGAACCAAGTAATTGGCATAAAATCGTTCATCGCAAAAATCGTCCTTCTTAGATCGGTAGAGACGATCAATTCTGACGTCGTCGTTTATATTAGCCATAAAAAGTTCATTTGTTTCTTCAGACCGCTCACAGTTGACTCGACGCCTACGTCGTCTTGTCAAGTGCTGGCAAGCAAATCTCGCGATCCGATTACGATGGTCGTATTCGATTAGCAGGTTTTCGTAAGGCAGCCATTGCGACTGTTGGCCCAGTGGTCCTGATGTCTGGGAGATTGTTCCCAAGCGCTCCATAGCAAGTTTGGCGTCAGGATCCAAAAAGGAAGGTTCAGTTTCGTAGTCTCTGGCTTTGAGTGAAAACGAGTAATGTTTCCGTACAAATGATCCGCTGAAATATGAAGCTATTCCAGCGGTCAGTAAGGAGAATGTGTGGAAACTGTTTAAAATCATTCTTGGTGGGAATTTGGAATTTTAAACTCGAGATTTGGAATTGTGTGTTGTCCTCCCATTTGACAACAAAATGGAGGAAAGCTGGAGTTGTTGTTGTCTTGACAACTGAAGGTGCAGACTGCGCCAACTTGTGGCAATGATTTGTATTTGTATTGTTGGGTAGCGGTTGGAGCTGCCCCACAGTGCAGAAGTGGTAAGTTCAAGCAGTACATGTTTTACTTTAAATCATTTAGTTTGTTTATTACTTTTTGTACATTTTGTTACAGTCGGACAAAATAATTTCATTTATAAGAGCGATGTTTCACCCGGTCACCGTATCCGTGGGCTGTTCGGTCACCGTCACCGTCTCCGTGGGCTGCGTAACGTTTGCCTGACAAAGGATGAAACAAAGGATATTATCAGTTAAGTAACATTTCCAAAAAATTCTTCTACCACAACTAGCACAATTTGTCCTTCTAGATACAATGTTTTCAGGGCCCGACAAACATGGTGGGTAAATTATAGAAGATTTTGTTCCAGTAATACCTCCACTAAGTTATAGCCTCGGTGGAAGGATATCTGGTAACTTGTGGGAGGTTATAACTTTTTGGAGGTAGCCAATAAGATGCCTCCTTATACAAGGTTCCGTCATTTTTTATAATTTATGGGAGGTTATAACTTAGCGGAGGATAACTTAGTGGAGGTATTACTGAACTTGTAATTTGATATTGAAATAAAACTACAATCAAGCTTTCTTAATTTGCGAGGGGGCCCAGAGATTTCGACTGCCTAGAAGGCAAATTGTGGTAGCCACACATTTTTCACTCGTCGTATCATGTTATTCCAAGTTTTTCCGATTTTTTCCCTCTGGGGAGTATTTCTGAACAAACATAACCCGGACATTTTTTCTATTTCATTGAAAGTTTTTTGGTAGTCCCACAAATTGCACTTGGCTGAACTGTCTTCTGTGTTGGGTATTGAAAAAGCCAGAAACTCGTACCGGCCTTTCTCTTTATTTATAGCGAATATTGCTTTGAAGAAATGAGTTGGGATTGCAACTTTGCTTCTCCCAACCAGCTCATATTCCACATATCTTGGAATGTGTTCTATCCTTGATCCAGCTTGTGGAGCTCTTTCCTTTTGTAAGTTATATCGTGGTATGTATTCTGTCCTTGATCCAGCTTGTGGAGCTCTTTTCTTTTGTAAGTTATATCGTGGTCGTTCGGGCCTGAAAAATAGCACATTTATGACTCGGTATTTTATTTGTTAGTTAAGGATAAGCAAGCTCAATTTGATTGTTGGATTCCCTACGTCCTACTCCTTTTAGGGGCCCCGCGACAAGGGATCAAAAATAATATTGAATTTGATTTTGAAAGAGAAGTTTGCCGGTTCTGATCGCAATCGTAGAATAATTTTTGAAAATATCAATGTTTGTTTTGTTTAATAAAATTGGTTTATCAAGATTTTGTTGTTCAAAACGTATTAGGATAGAATTTGCAAAGTGCAAAGGGAACCCCGAGATTTCGACGGCCTAAGGGCCTCTACATGGGTTAATCCGGCACTGGGCACAGTAATGCGCCCAGTAATGCGCCCTACGAAATTTGGCAGCCTGTGTGGTCGCACAGCTCGATCCTATCTTGAGCCGGCCCTGTTCGGGATTCTACGGTATATGCTATACAGGGGCGTAGGGTGTTGACTTTTCACCGGGTGACAGTTAACCGGTGACATTTAACCGGTGTGATATTTAACCGGTGAGACATTTCACCAGTGAGACATTTCACCAGTGAGACATTTCACCGGGTGACAGTTAACCAGGTCACTTTTCACCGGGTGACATTTCACCGGTTGTGAATTAATTATTTTTTTTTTTTTGCATGTTAAACAGCAGTTTTCATATGAATTGATTTATTTATGTAAAGGGAACTATAAAGTGTTTTGGCAATACCTCACTGCAGTGCATTATGTGAAAGTAATTTTTTCTAACTAAGTAGTTAGTCATGCGACGTAATTACATCCGTGCGTAAATACGCATCTACAGCTCGCCTGACACGCAAATTCAAGGCCTTGTACTTCGGGGCAGATGTATGCTCGATGCCTGTTGCTGCTTGCAACAGCAGCGACTTTTGCTGTTGCATGTTCGTCTGCACCCCAGCCACAGTGTGGACCTTTCTGGCTGGGGTGCAAAAAAAAATGTCTCAACGGTGAAAGGTCTCACCGGTTAAATGTCACCCGGTGAAAAGTCACCAAACCGGGCCGTAGGTACCATACCGCAGGCCCATGCGGTGCATAGGGGCCCCTTAGTTTTGGGGGCCCTTCAATTTAAAAAAAAAAAAAAACATTTTCGAAAATTATTTTTAGGAAATTTTTTGTGAAGTAATTTTAGGGCCACAAAGGCGTATCTACAGTCTGGGGCCCTTTGCGCAGCCTTTTTCGGGACCCAAATCTTAAAAAATTTAAAGAAAAAAAAAATTTATTTTATTTTATATTTTGTTGGAATTTTTGGCCCCCTAAAAATCGAAGAGGGAGCCCAATAATATTTTTGCATGGGGGCCCAAAATTTGAAGCTACGCCCATGATGCTTTATCAACCTTTACTTAAATTTACTTGGATAAAAACATGGGACCAG
>JAQIXU010002708.1:0-11113 GCA_034701245.1 Strigamia transsilvanica
GGGTTCAACTGGAAGATTTCCCAAAAACGACGTAATTACGCGGTTAATTATTACGCGGGACGTATGCATTTCCAAAAATGAGCATTTTCAGGTAAAAATGATGATTTTCCGAATCAAATGTCGTTATTTTCTTGGGAAAAAAGGAAAGGCTTTCCGGAAAAATTGTCGTTATTCTCTTGGAAAAAAATTTCCGGTGAAAATGATGGTTTTCCAGATAAAATGACCATTTTCCGGCTTAAAACACCATTTTCCGGTTAAAAACGACCATTTTCCGGCTAAAATGAACATTTTCCGGCTTGAAATGTCGCTATTTTTTTAGGAAAACCAAATTTCCGGTCAAAATGATGCTTTTCCGTAAGACTTATGACATTCCGGCCAAAAACATGACAATTTCGACCTAGCCAGTTTCCGTTTCCCACTCCTTACCGCCTTCTCTTGAATCAACAACTCAAACGCTCTGTTCTCGCGGCTCAACGCGGTCAAGTACCGTCGCTCCTCCACCGATCCGCTATAAATAACGAAGTAAACCGTCACGCTCAACGCCGCATTACTCGCCTGATACACCTAAACGCAACAACAACAAATCAACAACAAATCCAAACATCAAACAAAAACCAAACAATTCGTCTCACTTCCAGCTGCCGAATACACGACACGTCCGCGTCGTAAACCACCACAAATTCCGGCCGAAACTCCTCCAAAACGCGCGTCAAATGGAAACATTCCGAACTCTTCAACGGTTCCACGAATATCCTCAAATTGCTCGCCTTTCCCGCGTCCGTTTCGGCATTTTCGGCCATTTCGGCCGATTCGGCTATTTCGCCATTTTCGGCCTTTTCGTCATTTTCGGCATTTTCGTCTTCGTTTTTGTTTTTCGTCTTCCAGCGGTGGATTTTGCTCATTTTGTGGAAGAGACGCGTGAGTGAGACGCGTGGGCCGTCGCAGAGGAATTCGGTGATGCGCGCGCACGTGGTTTCGTCTTTGGCGACAATGAGGACGTTTTCGTTGCGGCCGGAAGTTTCGGATTCGATTTCTTTGATGATTTCGGCTAGGCCGGTCCATTTTGGGTTTTGTTCGAAGCGCATTTGGGGTTCGGTGGGGAGGCCGAATACGCGCTCTTCGGCGCGTTGGAAGAGGGATTGGGATTCGTCGAGGAAGAGCCAGTTGGATTGTTGGAATGCTTTTTCGCTGCCGCGGAGTGAGTAGACGTAGTTGTAGAATGTCACGCAGTCGTCTTGGGTTAGGCTTCTGCAAATTGAGAAAAATTATTGAGAAAGATCGAAAAGAAAAATGAAAAAATCGAGAAAAAATTAGAAAAAAATCGAGAAAAATCGAGAAAAATCGAGAAAAATCGTAAAATCAGAAAAATCGAGGAAAATCGGTTTAAAAAATGAAAAAATCGAAAAAAATTGGTTTTAATGGATTGAAAAATCGAAAAATAATCGAATAATCGAGAAAAATCGGTTTAAAAGACATGAAGAATCGAAAAGAAATTGAAAAAATCGAAAAATCAACGAAAAAGTGAAAAAATCGAATAAAAGGGAAGAATCGATTAAAATAATTGGAAAAAAACCGGAAAATCGAAGATAAAAATGAAAAAAAAATCGAAAAAACATTGGAAAAATCGATAATAAATCGTAAAAGAAGAAAAACCGATGTAAAATCGATAAAATCAATTTTATTTTTTTAAAAAAAACCGAAAAGTCGACTAATTACGCCATTAAATCCGCCAATATCTTCAAATCATAAACCAGCTGCTTGCTCTTCTTGCTCAACTCATTCCACACGGGCTCTAACTGAACCCTCACCAACTTATCAAACGACTTGCACACCAGCGCATTCTCACTCGTCCAATCATCCGCATCCAACTAAAACAAACAAAACAAAACAACCAATCAAAACACCCGACACAAACCCAAACCCTCAAACCCACCTTCGGATTGCATTTCTTCAATTCTTTGATGCAAATCTCGATCACGGACCACAACGACGTCTGAATCGCCAACGTGCACGCCGACAAACTCACATAAAACTCCAAAACCTTCGGCTACAACACAAACAAACCAAAATCAAAACATTTCCCAAAAAAACGACGCCATCTTTACGACGCCATCTTTACTTGTTTCGCGATCAAACTCTCGCGCACGTCCACGCGAATCCGCGGCCACAAATTCAATTTGCGCACGAACAAATGCCTCATCGTGCGTTCCACCTGGCAAAAATTACTCATGAACGCCGTGGGGGAGTCCGTGAACCCCTTGACGAACCCCGTCTGCAATTAAAATCGAAAAATTCAAATTTTAACTCGAAAAATCGACGAAAAATCGAGGTGCGCACTTTGTTTTTCTCCCTGTAAAGGCGCAAAATGAAGGATTCCTGAGCGGATTCGATGGCCCTGTGTAAATTAAACGAAATTATCAATAAATTATCGATCGTTGATTGATTGTTTGTTACTTGTGAGCTCTGTACACTAAAATTCCGGTTACTAAATCGATTGGGACGCGATTCGTGAGTAAATCGACGACTAATATTCGACTCGTGATGAATAAAACGCCGCCGCTGAGGTATATTCCCTGTCTGGGGAGTGAATGTCGTTTTAATGTCGTTTTAAAGTCGTTTTGTGGCCGTTTTGTACCGTTCTGCGGCGTTGAACGACGAATTTATGATTTTTGGGATTGGCGACGCGGTTTTTGCTTTTTCCAATTCGCGGCAGAAGTATTTCTGTAATTTGAGAGAATGATTTGTAATTTTGGTGGGATTTTGATGCGATTTTTATTACGGCTTCGTCGTCCGTTGTTCCGATGACGAAGACTAGGTTTGACGGGTCGCACTGCACTTTGATTACGTTGAGAAAAAGGCGTTCGAGGCCCAAACCTCTGGAAAAGAATACGAATTTAGACGTAAATATGTGCGATTTGTTCGAATAATTCACTTGGCAAACACTGTGAGCCCATCTTCGCTTAATATCTCCAAAAAAGCTTCGTTTTCGTACGGTAACATCGTGTTTGTTTGGATTGTTTACATTTGATTGCAAATGGCGGCGATGTGCGCCAACTAGTGGCGAAATTAGCAACTCCGTAACAACAGCGGGGGTTTTAAAAAACCAAATGAAATATTATAAAATGTAAAATAAATGAAAAATAAATATTTCTTTGCTTAAAAATTATATTTGATAATGTTTTATAAATTTTTTTTAAATATGCAAATTAAGTTGCGTGAATATTATCTATTTTTATTTCGTCCGATTAATTTAATGTGTGGTCAAGTTTGGACGTGTTGCGAGAAATTCTCGACGGAAAATGAATCCTTTTAATCAATTGGTTTTGTTTTATAACAGCAATAATAATCTTGGTTTGAATAATTTAATTCTCAACCGAAACTATCAGTTCAATCCGCCATTTGTCGTCCCCATAGCGAGGCTGGGCGGCTATCCCGCACCATACAGGTAGACGTTTCGCTTTCGTTTTTCAAGTTTTATTTATCGATTTATTGATTTTTATTAATTTTTTTTTAAAATAGTTGTTTAGTTGATGAAAATGCGGTTCCTCGAGCATTGATTTCGACACCATTTGTGCCTTTGTTTGGCCGTAATTGGTCAAATTCTGTCAATTCGACGGTTTATCTCAACGGAAATGGCCGAAATTCGATAAACTCGACAAATTCGATAGAAAACGTGTCGAAAAACGAGCGACGAGACATTTTGGTCGAAAATGTCGATGTAATAAAGTCGACTTTGAGCGAGGAAAGTAACAGAAAACGAGATTCGGTCAAAACGAAACGTAAACAAGCGAAACCGACTAGATGTCCGCCATTCGAAGACCCGGATTTTAGAGGAGTCACGGTCAATATGCAAGTCCGAGTTCGGCAAAAAATTGAATCAGAATTAATTTTTAGCCACATGTACAGGTGAGATTTAAAACAAAAACATTTTTTTAGTTTATTATTTTATTTTATTTTATTTTATTGTATTTGTAGTGGATTGTGCAGAATGTCAACTCGTCGTCGCAGACGAAGACAACGTCGCCGTCGTCTGTTGACATCGAGTTACGACTGCGCATGCGCGTCGTGTAATTTGACTTTTTCGGGTTTTAACGTGCGAATTTATTGATTAAATTAAATTTCATGCAGATGATAAGCAATGTGCGTCGTGTGGTACGGCTAAGACACCGTTGTGGAGGGATGCCGAGGATGGAACGCCCCTGTGCAATGCGTGCGGAATTCGTTATAAGAAGTACCGAATTCGGTGCAACACCTGTTGGCGAATTCCTCGCAAAGATCGCAAAAGTCGAGTATTTTGTTCTTGCGCCTCAGCGCGATAAAAATCAAATTAAATGGACGGATTACGAATAAAAACAATTAATTTCCACGTTAAAAATTTAAATAATTCGTATTTTTTTTAAAAATTACATCATTAATATTTGAATCCTCAATGACGTTCATGCCAAAATGGCAGTTTTGTTTTGAATATTGCGTCACGTGTTCGTGTTGCATAGAGTGCGAGGTTCTCGGAAGAATTTTCCATTTTTCCACTTTATTTTCTGTTAATTATGGCGCTCGGGTGCGAGCATTACTCGAGGAATTGTTCCATAGTGGTAATTTGCTTAAAATTGATTCAAATTTTGATTTAATTCGATTTTTAATGAATTTTTTTCTGATTTGATTCCAAACAACAGGCGCCATGTTGTGATGGCATTTATTCATGTCGTGTCTGCCATGATGACGATGATGATAACGGGCACGTTTTGAACCGAAAAATGATAGAAAAAGTGCGCTGTAACAGCTGCCGCACTATCCAATCTGTAATTCATCGAAAGAGAAAATAAAAACTCCAAAAATAATCGAAAAAATCCCAAAAAATTAATTATTTTTCAGGTGGCGGAGCAATGCGCGATCTGCGGCTTGAAATTCGGCGAATATTTTTGTCGAATTTGCAATTTATTCGACAACGAAGACAAGAATCAATTTCACTGCTTCGGATGTGGCATCTGCCGGTTCATAATTAATAATTTTTCACATTTTAAACGCCGAAAAAGTGATTTTTTTCGCTCATTTTTAGGGTCGGCGGACGTGACAATTTTTTCCATTGCGTGGAATGCGAAATTTGTCTGAGTCTGGATCTGAAGGATAATCATAACTGCGTGAAGAAAACGAATAATCTCGTGTGTTCGAAGTGTCAAGAAGACATCTACGCATCGCGCAAGCCCGTTAAGTTCCCAAAATGCGGCCATTTAATTCACGAGTAAGTTTTAACACGAAAAATTCAATTTTTTAATGATTTTAACAGAATTTTTCGTCTTTTCAACACAGGGAATGCTTCGATTTCGTCAACCGACGGTGAAAACACTAAAAAAAACGGAAATTTGTAACAAATTTTAACATTTTTATTGCTTTTTCTGTATTTTTAGACGAAAATCATGCCCAAAATGCCGTCGTAGCCTTTGTCTATAATCAATTCAATTAATTCCATAAAAATATTCACTCAAAAGCATGTAACGACTTTTTGATTTAAATAAAACGTTTTGAACGAATAATTTGCATTAAATAATCTCACGTAAGTGCATAGGGAATTTCCCTTCCGAGAACGAGGCTAGACGTATGACGTCACAAGTTTCGATATTAGTCGCTCGTGAGCGCTCAGTAGTTGTTCGATTTCAGCGATTAACGCTTTGTTTGAAAGCTAATTATGGCGATGGGGGGGTTCCAGCCCGAAGTTAGATACGGTTGCAAGCATTACACGAGGAAATGCCGACTTGTGGTAAGTTATAAACTTAGTTTTTTATGTGAATTTTTAGGTTTCTTTGTGTTTGTTGAAGGCGCCATGTTGCAAGAAAATTTACACTTGTCGAATTTGTCACGACGATAGTGAAGATCACGTGTTGTCTCGTCGGAGTGTGGAACAAGTGTCGTGTTTGATGTGTTCAAAAGTGCAGAAAGTGAGCCAAAATTGAATATTTTTCGCCAAAACGGCCGAGTTTCGATTTCGTTTTTATTTTCTCAGGTGAAAGCGTTTTGTGAGAGCTGCGGGACGACGTTTGGGCAATATTTCTGTCAGATTTGCAATTTATTTGACGATAAAGACAAAAATCAATTTCATTGTCACGAATGTGGGATTTGCCGGTTTGAAATAGCTGCGGTTACAGATTCCAGTTCAGTTGTGAATTGGTTGCGCGCTATCTGCAGCGTGGTTTGGGATTCACAAGTGAACTGGAATTGGTTTAGGATGTGATTTTTATTGGTTATTGTGCTTTTTTTCAGTGTCGGTGGGAGGCGTAATTATTTCCATTGCCAAAAATGCGATATGTGCTTGAATATTAATCTCAGAAATAATCATAAGTGCGTTGAACGAGCTGCTCAATGTGCTTGCCCGATTTGCGTGGATGATATGCATTCGTCTACGGAGGAGATCAAAGTGCCACCGTGTGGCCATTTGCTGCACCAGTGAGTTTGACAGAAAAATAAAAAATCGGCGTTGTTGTTTAATATTTGTGTTTTTAAATGCAGGAAATGCTACGAGGAGATGGCGAAAAAGTGAGAAATTGATTTTAGTTGAGTTTTGGTTGATTTGGTTGATTTTTTGTTGTTTTTATTTGAATTTTAGGTGCAGCGTGTTGTGTCCAACTTGTCAAAAAAGTATTTAATCTTTTTAGTAATAATTGCATTGTTTTATTTCGTAATGTTTTTGTATTTGTTGAAATTTAATATAAAAATCGTTTTTGAAACACATTTTCCGAAGCGCCGTAGCTTTTTTTGCCGCGCGTTGCATTGTGGGTGCGAGTTGAATCGAAGCAGCTGCTCGTTCACTTTGTCGTTGTTTGCGTCGAATATTGTTCGAAATTCGCACATTTTTCAAAATTTTATTGTCGAATGAAATGGCGACGGAGGAGAAAAACGAGGAAAAATACCTAGATGTCGAAAAAGACGAGAAAATTGACGAGAAAAGCGAAGAAATTGAAGAAAACTCTTACGGGTGCGAACATTACCGCAGAAAATGTCAATTTTTGGTAAGAAAAAGCTGAAAATTCGTGAAAATAACGCGAAAACGTGAGAAACGGTTGCGAAAAATCAACATTGCGTCACATTTTGTGATATTTTAAGCTCGGGGTTGTTGGCCAATGAGGATTTGTCATATTTTTGTGTTGCAGACTCCGTGTTGCAAGAAGTTGTACGTGTGCAGGTTTTGTCACGACGAGAAAGAAGATCATTCGCTGAATAGGAAGCACGTGACTCAGATTCAGTGTTTGAAGTGCAGCGAGGTTCAAGACGTTAGTGACGTGTTTTGGGGGTTTTTAACCGAGGTTTTTGATTTGTTTTTTTTTTGTTTGCAGATCCAGCGGGAGTGCTGCCAATGCGGGGTCGTGTTCGGGAGTTATTTCTGTTTGTTGTGCAAGTTGTTTGATGATCAAGATAAACGACAGTATCATTGCGACGGCTGTGGGATTTGCAGGTTGACTGCGCTTTTTAGTGTGTTTTCTGCTTGGTTATTTTTGTTTTGTTTTGGCCATTTTGTTTTTTTTGGGGGGTTTTTCTTGTTTATTTTTGGTATTTTTTTGGTTTCTTTTGGTTTCTTTTGGTTTTGTTTTGTTTCTTGTGTATTTTTTTTGTTTTTTCTTGATTTTTTTGTGGTGTATGGTGTTTTTTGATTTTTTTGGGTGGTTTTTTGGTGTTTTTTATATTTATTTTTGGTTTTAGGTTTTCTTTTGTTTTTTCGAGCACTCTCTTTTGGTTTTTGTAGTTTTTTTTGTGTTTATTTGGTTTGATTTTTGTTTGTCTTTTCTAGGGTTGGTGGCCGGAGCAAGTTTTTCCATTGCGACAAGTGCGACATGTGTTTGCCGGTGGGTTTGATGAACAAACACAAGTGCGTCGAGCGAGTCTCGCGATCGAACTGCCCGATCTGTCTGGAGGACCTGCACACCTCCAGAATGGGCTCGCACGTGCCGCCGTGCGGCCACCTTATCCACAGGTTCGTCGACGACCAAACAACCACAAATTTTCATGTCTGAATTCAACTCATTTTCCAGAAATTGCTTCGCGCAGCTCCTGCGCACCGGTAACTACGCATGTCCGTTATGCTCGGTCTCCATGGTGAACATGTCCACAACGTGGAAACTACTCGACAACGAAATCCTCTCGACGCCGATGCCGAAAGATTATTCCAACATGCAAGTGTGGATCCTGTGCCGCGACTGTCACAAAGTAATTGCCAAAAAGTATTGCAAATCAAAACACTAAACGCATTGAAATTTCCAGGAAAGTGAAGTTCTTTTTCACGTCGTTGGCCTGAAATGCAAACACTGCGACTCGTACAACACGTGCAGAACCAAAGCACCCTCGATCGAAACGACAACAACAACAACAACGAGTGACGTATAACAACGAGAAATAGGCGATATTTAATGATTTAGTTAGGAATTGCATTTTATCTCTACACTTTTTGATAATTTTCTAAATCACTTTTTTTTAGTTTGTTGAGTGAATAAAACATTGTGGAATCGTAGACAATGGTGCAATGTGGGTTTGTTACGTATAAAAATGCAGTTTTACATGGTTTAAAGTAGAAAAATGCAAAAAATGTAACTTTTACCTGCAAAATGTGACGCAATACGTCTTAAAGTACAGAAACCCATGTTTTACGTACAAAAAGCCATCGTTTACATGCAATGGTACATATTTTACGTACAAAACTCCAACTTTTATGTTTAGAAACACGTCTGAAAGTACAGAAACCCATCGTTTACACGCAATAATACATATTTTACGTACAAAACTCCAACGTTTACGTTCAAAAACACGTCTGAAAGTACAGAAACCCATCTTTTACGGGCAAAATTTACATATTTCACGTACAGAAATGCATTTTACATTCAAAAATATAATTTTTCGCTTCAAAAACGCGTTTTAAACAACAAAAACCCATTTTTTACGTGCAAAAATACATGTTTTTCATACAAAAAACGGGATTTTTACGTGCAAAACATACTCGACTCGCTACAAAACAACAAATCTAAGGTCGAAACACATAACGGTCCCAAGCAAACGGTTTCCCAGTCAATTTCGTCTTGTCAGTATCCAGCGGCGACAAATCAATCGTCTCGACATTCGGCGCTCTCTTATGATACGGCGTCATCTCCTCATCGTCCTCATCACCCTCCTCCGGATGAACCTTTTCCGGTTTACACAACGCTAAAAGCCGTTGCCGGACCTAAAAAACAAAAAATTAAAACTCTGCGATTAATTTTTCGCTTTTCTTTACCTCAGCGTCGCCGAAGCAGCGCAGAACGAGCACACAGACGCCGGTCAAGATGTTGGCTATGATGAAAATGAGCAAATAGTCTTCGTCCGCGTCCTGCATGCCCAGGACGCCGCAGGCCCACGAGATGGTCGTGAGGAGGAGGAGGAGAAAGATGACCCAGCGCGACATCCGCATGACTCTTGAGGGATGAACAGATTTGATTAGTCTGGGTTTGGTTGGTGGGGTCAGGGCAGGCCGGACAGCGGTGACACGGTGTGCCGGCACACAGCCCCGCGCTTGGAAAGCCCCGTGCCGGGCTCCTTGGTCACGTTTCGTTCACGTTTCGAGCTCTTTGGTGACGTTTCGTTTACGTTTCGGGTTCTTTGGTGACGTTTCGGTTAATATAATGGATAGAACAACTTTTTATTTACAAATCTTAACAATCGGCTTATTTGAGTTGCATAGGTTGCACTAGGTTTTGGGCTCATTCGCACAAAGCCCCGCTTATTGCCCGGCTGACCCTGGGTCGGGTGGTTGGTTGGGATACCTTTCTCGGGTGAAGCTTTGTTCGTCGACTTCGTAGGTGGATGTGGGGCGGCAGCACACGCAGGCGAGGAGGAGGAGGAAACATGCGGAACCGAGGAGGCCGATGGGGATGACGGTGGCGTAGAGGAGGTTGGTGTTGGCGGTTCGGAGCCAGCAGCTGTGGAATCAAGAAATTCTCAAATGTTAACAAAACTTCCCAAATATCATCGCTTTAAGACATTACGGATATATCTTCGGGTAGTCATCCAAAACAAAGCCCGCCGTGGCACCAATCGTAATCAACGGCGGTACTAACCAAAAAAGCCAAACCACATTACAAACCACACAAATCTCAACACCCCTTCCACTTACTCCATCCAACCACGAAGAAATGCCACCATTTTGGAAAAACATTCACCGGAATCAACTTAGTGACTGCCTTCGCTATGGCCACGGCTTCCATCAACAAGAAAGAAAACGCGCCGGTAAAAAAGAAATGGACACAGATGGCCATTGACTGGCAATCCACCACCGAAGAATCGAGGGCCCACACCAGGAGGAAAATGTGCACCACCAGAATCGATATTTCGAAGCCCATCTGAGCGACGACATCACGGTACGAATACATCCTGTCAACAAATCCAACGTCTCAATCTCAAGCAGCCATTTTGATTAATTTCTTACCCGCAAACCAGGAATATTAGAAAGGCGGCAAACACGAGGGCGATGAGCGTAGAACATCCGATTATGTGGAACGTTCTCAGGTTGTCCGGTATGGTGTTATTTTTAAGGATTGCCTAATATGTTTATAGTGTACTTTAACAGTAATACGGTAATTCCTTTGCTTAGTTCACACCAGGGGCAATTGTCAGTACCGTTTACATGCTGTAGCATTGAGGCAGTCTGCCTAATCAGGGTGCCTGGGTACCAGGGGCAGGGTATAACGCGTCTTGTTTGCCTCAGAGCGCGATCTAGTCTGCCTGAGGGAACCTGGGTACCAGGGGTGGAGTATAACAAGTCTTGTTTGCCTTGGAGCACGATCTAGTCTGTAGAAGCAGCCTGGGGAATCGTGAAAGGGAGGAAGCACTTAACTGTAAGTAAAGGCGACAACGTGGGAATAATGTCACTGGGCGGATCTACTACGAGGCTAATAAGCCTTAAGCGTCAGAGCCCCCGACTGAACAGGGGCCTACAGGAGAAAAAAATGTGTTGAGGAGCCCAAATACCGTATTTCTTCGAATAGAAGTCGCGGCTTCTATTTGAAAATTTTATTTTTTGCCATGACCTATATTCGAGGGCGACTTCTAATCGAGGGCGACTTCTAATCGAGGGCGACTTCTAATCGAGGGCGACTTCTAA
>JAQIXU010002709.1:0-11112 GCA_034701245.1 Strigamia transsilvanica
CCCCGTCCTGCTCCATCCCACCCCGTCCAGTTCCGTCCCGTCCAGTCCCGTCCCGTCCAGCCCAGTCCCGTCCAGTCCTGTCCTGTCCCATCCCTTCCATGGTTTAGCATAAGGCAGTTTTATATTACTATTTTTATTTAAGAAGTGAAGTGAAGTTGTGAATATTTCTTTTGTCTTCTACTTTTTTGGACTTTACATTTAATCTTAATTATTAGATAAATGAGTTAACTTATTGCAGCTTTCCACTATGGCATTGTGTAATTGGTCTTGTTGTTAAATATAAGTTTATGCTTTTGATTTTCCATTTAGTTATTGAATTTAGGTTTTAAAATTAGAAGACAAATTTTTTGATGATGTCATTGCTACAAAGATATGAAGATTTGATGCAGATTATGTGAAAGGACCAAATGAAGACATATGCACTGGAAATACTTTGCTTCTGGATTTTGTAAACATTAGTATTTATTGAATTTTAATTTATTTTTTTTGTATATTGTTTAGGTTTTAGAATTGTAAATTAAGACTGATGATTGTAACTCCAAAATTGACATTGCGGATTATGACATCAACTCAGCATTGTGCATTGTCGGGAAGCCAGATCCAGCCTTTGAAGTACCATCAACAAACAAACAGCTCATTGATATTTTACTAATTTATTAACAAACTTGTTTATTCTATAGGATTCAGCAAGCCAAGTGGGATTGCTGAAAGGACACAAGAATGCAGGTCGTAATGTTGCAGGAGCAACATTGGGTTTTTAAGGTACAACTTAGTTATTTTGGTCAGCTATAGTCAGGCTTTTTTTTTTCAGGTGAATTAGTTTTAGCCCGTTAGAAGGGAAACCCGTTAGAAGGGTTAGTTGCTGGCCAAAAAGGTTCAGGTTTTCCTTTCACAGATTTACTCCAATGCGACCTGTGAAGCCAACACTGAAGACATCTAGTGGTATAAATGTTTTCATATGTTTTTGATGGCCCTCTGTGTTTAGAATGTTAGGTTACAAATTCTTTTCAATAATACTGTATAATTGACGACACTGATTCACACGATTAGCTAGGATTGTAATTTCTGAATTGAAATGATGCGAATTATTTCTGTTCAGAAAAATATAGCTTAGGATCCTTTAGCTGAGGTCGGACCAAAAGTAAATACTAGTTATTTGCTTCTGGTGACACTGGCATTAGGTCAGGTCCCGTGGGATGAAATCCAACCTCAGACATGTTTAGGATTTTATAGGACATCCTCCCAAGTGTTGTGTCAACATGATAAAATATACAAGAGTTAGCACAAAAGTGAACACTCCTGACACGAAGAAACAGGAAGGATCATGAAGAAACAGCAACTTCCATCCAAGACGACAAGATAGGACCAAGATGTGCACCTCGCTGTGCAGGCTGTGAAGATCACCTGAGTGGTCAGTGCAAGTGTGGTGCCATGGTTTTGTTTGGTGTTAGCGTAGAGATGCTAAGACTAGACAAAATCATGGAATTCTAATTAACATTGAGTTTCAGCTTCAGCTGCAGCCTGCGAAGACATCACTGAAGCCACAAAAAACACACTTTAGCTAGTTTAGATGGCCATGTTTTCATAGTTAAGGTTAGGACTGTGTTATGATTAACTCTTTTTTTCAACAGAACTAAGCTGGGTCATTGTGACAAGAAGTCATCAATATTGAAAATAGCCATTTATCTCGAAGATTTACCATAGCAGTATCAAATATAATTTTTTCTTTACATTTTTATTAATAATTTTTATTTATTGCACAGAATTAGATGACAGAGATTTGTTTCATTGCTGGCAACCAGTGAAAACATCTAGACTCCAACACCAAATAAAGACATCTAAGTATTAACATTAAAGGGGCATTAAAGAAAAGAGAATTGAGACATCAAATAGGAGCGATTTCATTCACATTGGATTGGACAAGTAGTTGGAAAATTTTGTGACAGGCAAGTTTTTTATTTTGTAATGTGTTTAGTGTATCGACATGTAATTGGTCCACCAATTTGATGCAGCACGACAGATGACATCAAGATGCACACGGACATCAGAACAGTGCAGACATCGGAATGAACATCGGGACGCATACGGACATGGGGACATTGCCACGCAGTGCAGACATCGGAACACAGTTAGACCAAAGATTCGAGGAATTGGATATTTTGAAATGTGCAGTAAGTGGGTGGTAATTTTACTTTAAATTATCAACAATCGATGTCATCAATCTCTACATTTTAACTCCACTAATATCTTCTTTAATTTTGAATGATTATTTTTATTTATAGTCGATTGTATGAGTTGCAGTTGGATGAGCTTCAAACTTGACAATGAAGAAGAGGTATGCAGCAAGTGGACATCAGGATGCAGACACAGCAAGATTATAAAAATGTTATATATTGTATAGTAAAAATCGTGCAAAGATTATCTGTGTAATTTTAACAAGTGATTAACGACTGTATTTGAATTTAAACACACATTTATAACTAATAGTTTTTATTCTGTAATGTGAAGCGTTCTAAATATGTGTATTTATTGTAAAGTGTTGTAGAAAGCTGTTTTAGCTGCAAAGTTGAAATTTTGCTGATAGTTTATCAACTTCATTTGTTTTTAAAAAAAATCATATTACTAAGATTTTACTATGATTATTTGAGGAATAGGTGTATTTTTTGGTTTTTATAGTTTGTTGGAATGGTTGAACTAGAGGATGGAATTACTGAACAGAACCCACAAAGTGAGAAAGATGCTGGAAAACACTACAGAACTACTTATCACCTTTGCTGTAAAGCTAACATTACCATACTAATTTTGGTAAAGTAGGAAATATATGGGAAATGTGTAGGAATTTAGGAATTAAATACGAAAGGTGTGGAAAATTTAGGAAAATATATGGGAACTGTGTGGGAATTTATGAATTACATATGGAAAGGGTGTAGGAATTTAGGAATTTTATATGGAAAAGGTGTAGGAATTTAGGAATTATATAGGATATATTAGAATTATGTTGGACAAGTCAGGCAAATGTGGGAAAGGGTTGGCCGAGCTGCGACGGTGGTGACGAGGGTTCTATGGTGTTTTGCAGTGTCAGTTCCGCAGTTTTGTCTGTTCAGCAATTTTTTACTTTTTTTTTGCTCGGAATTTTGCCCTCCGTATGCAAAAAACGTTTTTTTTTTTTTTTGGTTTTTTTTTAGGTCTTTGCATTTAATTTTTACATTCAGCACCTTCTATCACAAAAAAATCAGGAAATTTCGTCTCTAATTTTCATTATAAATGGTTCTTTGTACTTGAAACAGCTTTCCACGGTGCTATTAGATAATGCAGTACTGCAGACTGCATTCTCTAATATTTATATATATGTATAGTGTAAGTGTTTATTTTAATTTTGTGACAAGTTTTCAATCACCTGATTAAATATATAATGTGTAATGCACGGTATATTACATCAAGATCAATCCTCTACACTAATATCATTGCATCAATATTTATAATCTTTTGATTACAACAATAAGCCGATAAGTTGTCCCATTTTAGATGAATGAGGTTAAAGGTTCCTTTCATAAATCTTGCCTAAGGTAATTTCACGCTAGGATCTATACACAATATAGAATATAAATGCATTTATTATACGTACAATGAAATGAAATCTAACAACTGTTAACAGGTACAGAAATAATTATTGCATTTTTGGAACAAAATTGAAGACACTGATACACTTTCCATTGCGATAATCGTAGATCTCTGTAGTAGCACAACGTGCCCTGCAATTGTCAATAAACCGATCGTACACACGCCCAGAACTGCATTGCGTGCGTACCGGAACATCTTCAGAAGATGAATTATACATTCTAGGAATCGTGATTTCCTCTTCATTTACTGGTTCCAGGTTCAAATTATCATCCTTAGCTAAAACTTGTGATCCAAAATGCCCATTCAGCACCGCTTTGACGTGGTAAACTCGAGCCTCGCACGCTCTGAATTCATAATTAAATGAAACCCCTTCCTTACATTCTTCTCTGCAACTTCCAATGTTTGAATCAAATTGTTCACCACTCGGGCAATTGTCTACTAATGGTGTTTCAGACGTAGTAGGGGCACACATGTTTCCTGGAAACGCCATTATGGCAGACAAAACAATAATGCAGACACTGGAATTCATTGCGCTGTTACGTCTCAAAGAATGCGGTAGCAATGAGTTTCCTACAGAGTTGTTTATTGATATAATCACGGACAACAATTTGCTGAAACACACAGAAATTAGCCTTGTGAAGTATTCAATGTCAGAATCCAAGGCTGTCTTCTTTTTTTATATGGTAATGTGTGTAGATTAGATTATTGGAACAGATCTAGTGACCTTCAGCTAATAATGTTGAAACATTGTTTTGCAAGTGTGGTATACCATTGGAAATTCGAAATATTTAAGTGAAAAAAACAAAATTTCAACCAAATTTGGCATCTAAAGTCAGATACCTTTTTTTTATTGGTTGTCCAAGGGTGGAAATAAATAATTATTACAATTCATTGAAAAAAATTAAATTATTAAAACTGATTGGCAATTATTTCGCCATGAAAACTGTTGAAATCATAAGGAAGAGAGTCAGAGACGAGTAAAATCTCTTTGTTGTGGAGTTAGAGCTATTTCATTTCTATATATATATATATATATTCAGTTTACCATGACTCATGATTACATACCAGCTTCTGCCATTAACACATTTAATCAAGTCTATCTAGTATTTTTTTAATAATTAAATGTTTTCTGTGTAAATAATTGAGTACCCTGTGGACTGTGGTAATTGGAAAGGATCATATTAAATAGTTTGTTTACTATTTTTACAATATATCACTAAACGTGGTGCAACTAGCATTTTTTTTTTTTCAGAAAAATAGTTACAGAAAAATGTGTTCTCATTTCACAATAAAACCAACCATCACAAACAATTCGCGTGTTAATGTAAAATTTCTTTTAAAACATGATCACAGATTTAGTTGAGAATCATTTGGAAGATAAACGCTTCCATTCACTGACTTCATTACAGACAAATTAATTATTGAGTGTCAAAATGGAACTTAGTACATATACCCTGTGATTTAAAATTAACAGAATGCTCATCTATTGACATATTGAATATTAATTTAAAATATAGAGCCAAAATAAACCAAATCAGACATAATATTAAATTAATTATTAGAATTATATTTGTAAATGCGATGTACAAGTTTTCGGTTAAGCTCTAAACTCAATACATTTGTTTTGTGTTCCTGAACACTTTTTCCCCCACACACATTGCACGGTTCTTGACATGAAATTGTTTTGTTTGGATACAAACAGGAGAACAACACAGTGGTTTATTAAGTGGGACTTTGTATTATCATCGAGCGTCCGATAAATTCGTTTGCGAACCAAAAATTTTAATTAACTGTTCTTCGTAATCTTCAATGCTCCTTTTCATGATTTCCATGCAAGGACCCAAAAGTCGTTCAAACGCTTGTACGTCGAGGACTGCATGAAAATTGCACAATTAGAACTCTTGCATTGTGTTGCAGGAAAGTCATATAACTTACATGCCAATCTCACTTTGCCAACTGCACAAGCTGAAGCTGCTCTTGGTTTGTGTGTTACTAATGCAAGTTCTGTAAAAATCAATTAATATTCTATTAATATTAATTAAAATGTACCGGTAATTTATTTTAATTATATTACCTCCAAAGTAGCCACCTTTCATAACACGAGAAAGCTCTCTTTCAGTGCCGTCCTAAAAAAAAATATGTTGAATTATTTTAAAACTTCTATTTCAAATGCGTAGAACTTTTATTATTGATATTTGTTGTTTTAAAAGGGTTCCACGTCAAAACAGCACGCGTCAAAATAACCTAACCTAACCTACGTATTTTGACGGCGCGCTATTTTGACGGCACGCTGTTTTGTTTGTGTTATTTTGTCCGCGCAATTTTGACGTGCTGCCTTTTAAAAGTTTTTATTACCTCTCCAATCATGGATATTTGAACTGTACCGTCTTCGACGAAATACATTCCATCAGCTGCATGACCCTATAGAAATGGATTAATAGTTAATTCGCGAGAATCCTTTAATATACCTGATGAATAATTTCATCTCTATCTTCAAATATCTTTGGAACGAGTGCATCAGCCAAATTCATCCTTTCATACGGCTAAAAAAGAAACTCATATTTTAATGCTGTATTTTAAAAAATTGAAGAAAAATATGTCTTACTTCGAGTGTTTTTAACATGGGAACAGATTCTAATAAGGTTTCATACATTCTCCTCTTTTTAAAGGCATTTTTAAGAAGAATACGACGAAATGTCGGACGATCCTATCATCACAAAATGTCATTTAAATAATTAAATGAGAAATATAGAGCTGATCATATTCATTTTTCTCGTTGGCTAACACCAAGAAATCCCAAAGTAAAAATTTTCCATTGGTAATGCATTAATATTGAGGTTTAACCTCAAAATAAGCCTTTTGTAAATGTTGATCTGTATGAATGCATACATTATCTTGTTGCAATACCACTCCTTCTATTAGTGGTAATTGATGCAATTAGGCGTAGCAAATTTCCCCTTTCATTATTAAAGTTAGGAAATATAAAATTCTGTTGCAACGAGTCTTGTGTTACTGTATTTAAATAAATATCATCAGCGCATTAATTTCTATTTCGTACCATAGCCCACAGAGAGCCAGGAGTTTGTGCTTTAATCGTTGCTGCTCGTGGCATGTTGTACATGAGAGCTAATTCACCAAAACTTCCACTGTCCTCGTATTTTCCAACGTACTTCTCGGCGTTGTGACATGTGACAAATATGTTATAAGTACCACTACACAAAGAAATTAGATAAAAATAAGTAAAAGTGAAAATGATCTATAAACCAACTCTAAGACTTTGATCTCCTATTCTCTTTTACGGTAAACTAGATCAGAATGGGATTCACATTCTATGGTCAACTCTGGAAAGCCGTAATACTTTAAGCCTTGTCCCTATCGCGCCAGTTACGAGCTCCCCTACAAAAAGAGCCTTGGTAATTCCAATTTGTGCTTTCACTTCACTACTTTGCTTTTATATTAAAGAATCAGTAAAAGTCCCTCAATGGGCGGGTATGGAAGAAGGATTCGGACTTTGAGGGGCTTTTGGGTCATCAAATACCCGATCTCAGATAAAGATTTGCTTTATTAAGTAGCAAATGATTGAAAACATTTATCGTTTAAAAATTCGATTTAATTCAAGGGGTTTGTGCTCAATCTTTGTGCTTTTTAGAATTGGCAATCGATTTTTTTTGTAATCTGTGGTGGTATCTCGTATATCAGGGGTTCCCAACCTGTGGTACGCGTACCGGTACGCTACTAGTACGCGATAAATGGATGTTGAATGGGATCTTTGATATTTTTTGAAAGAATTTGATTTTTTTGAGGAGATTTTGACTATTTTTTGGATTTTTGGTGTTTGATTTTGTGATTTTTGAAGGGAATTTTGATACTTCAATATATGATATGCATCTGCGGCACAGACTGTAGAACAAACAAGTTATTCAAATAGGGAATATTATTTTAAAATGAATTTTATATGTATTTCTTCATATGCATTTCTATTGCTACTAAATCTTAAATATTTGTAATATCATGGCCTTGGACGACATATGGCTGACGTAAAATTTAAATAGAACTTTTGACAGATTTATTATGGTAAAATAAAGGGCTTTTATTTGACAATATTATTTTTTTATAACCATTGTCATAAAACAGCCATTTTCTTTAACGGTTTTGAATTTAATAACATCAAAACCTCACCAATTTCAAAGCGCATTTTTCAGTTACCTTTCAATTATATAAAAGTTATCGCCGCCATCGCCTTGTTTGATAACATAATCATCCACGCCGACTTTACATTCAAACATAGCATTCAGTACATCCTGCATTTGTTCCTACATATATATATATAAGAAAAAAAGGGGAAGAGTTGTCAAAAATATTATTTTCAATCGATTGTTTGTCCTTCGACCTTGGTTTCATTGTGTGTTTACTAACCTGGTCTAATGAACGGAAAAGGAAAATTCCCTTGACAGCTTCTGACAACCGTTTACGCTGTTCATCGGTTTTAGGAAAAATAACCTGAAAACATAATGAGTACTATTTAATTTTGAATACTTGAAATGACTTAATTGGATTATGTTTCTTGAGGTTCTTTCGGTTAATATTCCCATCTTTATGAATGCGATTAAATTCCTTGTTAGATGAAATGGAATAATAATAAGATTTTCTTGCTTTGCGGTGGATATTTATGAGGTAGCCTTCTACAGAGCAAAGCTCCACCCAGTCATCTCTTCAAGAGTTAAGAGCCTGAGTGCTTTTGGCATATCTTTTATGCAGCAGTTTTGAGTTTAATTTCTTCTTTAATTTACTGAGCTACATTGTAATAACTTAAGCTTATATTTTGATTTGTCTTCCAATTTTGCTGAGTAAAAAAAAAATGCACAACACGACCAAGCATAAATGAAAGCAAATAAAAGCAAATAAATCTCTTATTGAATTAGTAATTAAATTTCTTTTCTATCTGAATGGCAGCAAAATTGACATTTGCATTAAGTATGAATGGTTTTGATTTGTTTAGCCAATAGAAGTCATTCTTATTAAAAAGACACAAAGATGACTATCTAAGAATTTGTTCCGCAACTTTCAGTAAACGCATTCATAAAGTCAGTTAAACTAGTTTAAATTTTTAAAACCAGTTGTGATGACCTCGGAATTAATCAGTTTTAATTTCGAGTGTTCACAAATATTTTTCCCCTTTTGATAAATAACCCTCCAGTGGCACACGCCAAACGTAATGTCTCGATTCCTCCGTAACTAGTGGCAACCCCCTAGCTGCAACCAAGAGTCCCAGATTCTGTGCAGAAATGCACAGAATCCATTATGAATTGCTAAATAATAACTTGGTGCGCAGGTTTTCCGAGCACATTTCGGGCCTGGACCAAGCTATTGTTCTCACTTTTGACCCAGCATCCTAACACGACACAACGTCCACAACTTCAGTCTCAGCACTAAGTTCTGATCTGTGTTTATAGGATTCATCATTAGTCTTAGCTGTACTTGCACCACCCGCAAGTCCAGCCTTCCATTTGGTAATGCAAGTTGACGAACCTTTATTACGACATTTACCATCTCCACTTTGGGTGTCGACCCAAAGTGACTCTTCTGATCATTCCAGGGACGCTGGCGAGCCGCCACGGAGGCCCGGAATGAAGAAACAAAGAAGAGCGTGAGTTTTGGTGCCGTAGTCGTGTTTAGTGTGTTGTATAACATTTCCTTTCCTTCACTATTATGTATCTTAACATAATAAATTATTGTGTTCTTGTTTGTATTCAACATTTCGTATATTCCTTGTTTTAATTACCCCGTTATTGGCTAGAATTTAAGTCCTATAAGGCATTTCGCCGGTGATAATAACCCGGATCAGCACACAGTCTAAATGTCAAATTTAACTGACTGGTTTAAAAAATGCAAACAAGTTTAAATGACTTTATGATTGCGCCTACTGTTAATGAGTTTGGTTCATTAACTCGAATGCAGAACAGGAATCCTGGTTAACAAAGTCAAAGAATTATACCTTAGGCTACTATGGGTTGAAACAGTTAATTAAACATTAATTTGCATAATGTGGAAAGTGCTAGAAACCTTCCTTATGGCAATAATTTCATTCTAGATTAACTTTGCCTGAAGCCGTTAATTAACTCACTCTCAGAAGCTGATTGATTACTCGAATATACTAATACATTAATACTGTATCTTTAATCTGGACAGGCCTGAGGGACTATTTGCTTGCACTAGCTTTGTTTGCTTCCCCTCAGAGATTTCATGCGTGGAACAATCTTTGCGATTCTTTATGTTTTCCACGTATGATTTTGTCACATGAACGCATTTGATTATTGCAAAGTGTTTCTCACCTTCTGACTATCATCATCATCGTCGGCTTCTGGATCATAGTGCTCTGCAAACACTGGATGAAAAAACAAAAGAAATATTAAATTTTATATCCAATTAAATTTTATACTTTCTTGGCAAGTTGCTGTGAGGATTTTTATTGCGGCTTTCTTTTAAAATCACAAATAAATAGGTCGCAACGTCTCGTAAAATTCGTGAAAGGAACCGTAATGTCCTTTTCTTGTCACATCATTGAAATAAATATAATCCAATAACGAATTTTTTTTAAGTTTAAGAAAATGCAACAACAACATGCCAAAAATGTTTGAAATTTAATCAACTGTGTACCTGATTTTCTCCTGTTGTATTTATTTACGCTGGGATCTAAAATGGAAAAGAAAAAACAATAATTTCAGAAATCTTTAGTTTTCAGTGCGTTTTTTAGCCATTTTTTAAACCATGAGATTTTTTTGATTTTTTTCCATCTTCAGATTATGTTTAGAGATGGAAATCAAATAACGCTGGAGATTTTACGAAAAGTAAACTGATAAGCCCTAATCTTTACAAGGCAACGTTATATTTCCAAAGTGATGTTGTCAACAGGATGTGCTGCATGAAAGGCGAGGAGTAAGGCAGAGAAGCTGCATGTCTTTTTACGCAGACGTTGCGCGCATTCGTTTTTATTTAGACTGATTTCATGTTATTTTAAATGGATTACTTCAGCTTTTCGGCTGGAACGAATAGGAAAAAACAACAATTAGCATCAAATTTTTACATGTTTATGTTTGTTTTTTATTTACAATTTGAATTATAGATCAACCAAAAGAAATCCCATGAGATTACTTTTTACAAATTAATTTTTAATTTAAAAACATTTTGTTTTGTGACGATGTCTATATAAACAAGAGTCTTTCATCTATTCATGAGAAAAATCTGAATAAAATATAAGCGGAAATGAATAGCATGGTACCACATAGGTAAACAACCACAAACAGGCTCGTTCCTGCCATAGGTGGAGCGTGTGTTAAATATACACGGGCGCCACAAGTCAGAAGGCACTGCCCAGAGGGAGTTGCATGTTTTTGTCTGAAAATGCATTTTTTTCGTCTGAAAATGCATTTTTTTCGTCTGAAAATGCATTTTTTTCGTCTGAAAATGCATTTTTTTCGTCTGAAAATGCAT
>JAQIXU010002710.1:0-11108 GCA_034701245.1 Strigamia transsilvanica
ACTAGTCTAAATGTAAGATTTTACATGTCAAATTTGACATTTAGACTGGTTTAAAATATTTAAACAAGTTTAAATGATGGACACCATCCAAGTTCACGCATAGAATATAAAAAAACCACCATGCAATAAGAAAAAAATGCTGCGGCTTGAACAGCTGCAATTTTCCACAAAGAAAAAAGATATATATGGTAGCTGTACAAGTAGAAAGCTATCCATTTTTATTGGCATAGCAAAGTCAACATTGAAGCTGTCTAAGGTTAAGCAACCTGCCCAGAGTTTTGCGTGCAAGAAAAATTTTTCATTTTTTCAGAACTCAGTGCTCCATTTGTTTATTTAATCCTCCCTGCCCCACCCTAAGGTTAATTTTAACCCACAAAAGTGTTTCATTTCTTTTTTTTTTTACTCGGTAAATCCAATCTCCATTAGCTTCAATGAAGATCTACCGCTGGTTTAAGACATCTAGACAGCACAGTGATAACACTAGGTGCCAGAGGCGTGACTAGAGATTTTGGCGCCCTATAAACAATTAATTTGGCTGTAAATGGAAAAAATTCACCAAAAATCAAAGTATTGAAATATCAAAAGATCGATATTTTGATTTCTTTCGATTTTTAACTCGCTTTTACACTTTTAAAACCTGCTTTTACAGGTACTTACTTACGTGTTGAAAGTGAATGCATCTATTGTTAGTCTAATAAATATCTAACTTTTGTTTTCTTCATTTGTTCAGTTGGTGGGCTACTAAAAACTTTTTGGCAGTCTCCCCACTAGACCGCGATATCGACATCTTAAGCATGCTTGGTCTGGAGGATGCGTGTCGAGACCTGATGCGCCGTGGCCCAAGAGATCAATTTAACACCCTCGCTATCTCTAAACCGCTCTCCTTACCTCATGTCCAAACTGGGGGATGGCAACTGTGAGATATGATTTAGACACGCATTATGTTTGAATACTAAAGCAAGACTAATTTATTCATACTTGCTCAAGACAGAGCAAAATCCTGGCTTTACATGACCAGTATGACACTTGGTGGCACTGCTGCTCACAGCGACTTATCAGGCTCAACACTCTGCACTGGTAGCACCAGTGTCAGACACCAATGACCAAATCCATTAGGCGCATTCATATAGCCACTTTAACTAGTTTACATTTTTTAAACCAGTCTAAATGTCAAATTTTACATGTTGACGTTGACATTTAGACTGGTTTAAACTATTTAAACCAGTTTAAATGACTTTATGAATGCACCTACTGTAAACCTGTATTTCAACACTTGAAACTAAGCTTCAATTGGTCAATACACTCCCCTCTATTGAATTATTTTCCCCTTACAACAAAAAACAAATTAAAAATTCATTTCGAAAACAAATCCTTGAAACAAATCTAACTGTTGGCAATCACCATTTCATTTCTAATTCAATAAACAAACGCACTAAAAAAATCCAAATGACATTAAACGAGATTTAATAGGAGGATTCACAAATTTGGATTTAAAAGAAAAAAAAATCACAAAATGAAAAACAAATAGCTGAAAATTAGAATTAAAAAAGAGAAGAAAAAATCTTAAAAAGTGGCAAACTATTGAGATTGTGCTCGCACGTGTGGAATTCCCAACCCACACACGGCCTCGCGCATTGTAATAAAACTCGGCCCAGTCTATGCATCCAAGCGCGAAAGCTGCACCTGCACCTGCACTGAATGAATACGGCTTGCCTGCACGGCTGAAGACCTATACGCAGAAATCCATCACTTTCATACTGAAATAGACTGACTGACTACGCAGACTCTTGCAGCTCGTTCATCACATTTGGTTGGCTGCCACATGAGAGATAAGCAGTGCCATGGCCTAATCGAAAAATATCAACGCTTGAAGGAAGGCGGGAAAAGAAACGTCTCGCAACTCCCAAAAAAAGAACACTTAAGATATGTCTGCCGAACTGCTCCAACCTTAAAAAAAGTAATTCTTTTTTTGTTCATTTGCAACTGATAAATAATTTTTTTCCTCTTCCATCCATCTGCATAGTTTATTTAAAGCTTAAAAAGATTTACAGATACATTGCTTTTAGTCCCTTGCTACTGCAATGATTGATGGAGTTGTCGCAGTAGGTTAAAACTTTTAAAACACGAAATAATTAACACCAACTTGTGATTTTTTTCACCTCCAAACAACAATTGTTTTTCATTTTAGATAAGAGTGTCAGGCCCCAAGCACAACAGCTATGTACGCAGCTGCACGCTAGATGCTAAATTCACACTGCACATTCCAACGTTAGTGTAGCTTAGGACGATTAATTGGAGGACTTTACAACTAGCCCAAACTTATTATCTTGTGGTTGTGGTGCCACTTGGCCAAATGACACAAAATGACATCATTTTGTGGACAAATGGTGGACAACTGACATCTCGCGCATTTACATTTTTAGCGTATATGGGAAAGTGGGGGTTATTAAAAATAATATCTGAAAATATAATAAAATTCAAAATATTATTTTTAATTCCAATATTAAATATAAATATCCCACTTTTTTCTGTCCTGCAAAAAGTTTTAGCATTGCGGCAACAGAAGGCACCTAATTCGATATTTGCGTACGGGCATACCTACAGTAGGTAAAAATATTATTCACCCCAGACACAGCAGAACACTTTATTCCTGTATATAATTTTAATGGCAAGAGATAATAACTTAAAATTACACATAAAACTTCTCTTGTTATATAGTTACACTTTGCCATTATAAAAAAAATCATAAATTTATGACAAAATTGAAAAAAAAATTTTTCTAAAATTTCACAAATTTTTGTGCAAAAAAATTATTCACAAATGTGGGGCTCATTGCAATCACAAATGTGATACCCGTATAAATAAAATCCTTGAATGCACAAATCAGAGACTTTTTATCATTTATTATTTACATGTTAATTATCTAGTTCCAATTTTCTGTTTCTACCTAGAAAAACCCTGGAGAACCCCCAGCCAGCCCTCTTTCCACCGTAAAATGAAAGAAAGTCTAGCATTTTCCACCAGAAGACAGGATTATAGCTTTATTTACGCCTTCTGCATTCAGGAACTGCAGACAGGTTTCAAAAGAAATGAAGATTAAAAATCCCCGTGCTATTTTCTTCCTTAGTATACACAGTCAAGTTGCTCCCTTCACAGTAATTCCTTCCTACTTAAAATAAGATTTCATGTTTTTAATGATGCCGGATTAAAGTTGGAAAAACCCATTTACAAACTTCAATTTCCTCTTTCCAGCAGGCGACAGATTGCCACATTAGACTCCATTTTTCAAAAGAAATTAATGACCAAGCTGTTTTCTTCTTCACACATTAAACAATTCGAGCCAAATGTAAAAAATAAAAGAACAACCAAAGATGATTTAGTTTCTATTTCCAAACCCGCTCAATTTTTATTTCCATTAATACACAGAAATTAAATCATACAGCTGGAAATAAATTGCAAAGTTCAAAAACCTGAGAAAAGCAGTCATCTAAAAAAGATGAGAAGCTTAATGGAAAAGCGAGCTCAAAAGACAGCATCATCACGACCACTCTATCCGCCAACCCATGTCCCCTGAGCGAATCAACGCTTCGAAATGCCAATACAAAGGATTTCTTCTCCTTACAAGCAAACACCTTCGTGTAGCCAAATACTTCTTCCCATAAAAGTTGTACAGTGAACTCCCTCTAGACCAAGCATAGGTGGGCTGCTCAGTCTCCAGAGGACTAGTCTTCAAGAACACTCTCTTTAGCCCGGGCGCCCAGTCTACAGTGTTATCATCCAGTGCCGGATTGACCCATTTTTAAACTGTATTTCCGTGAATAAAAGCAGCCCCACTTATTTCAAATCGCCACTTTCGGCTGCGGCTACTATTCGAGAGCAGCTCTTAATCAAAGAAAAATTATTATTTTTCTTCAAAATTAAGATTTGGGCCCCAAAAAAGGCTGTGAGAAAAGTCCCCAGTTCGTAAATAAGCTTCTGGAACCCAAAATTACAACAACAAAAATTTAAAAAAAAAATTCCAAATTTTTTTTTATTCCGGACGGGAGTCCCTTATGATCGGGGAGCCCGGTGCAAGTGCTCACACTGTCCCCACTGCCCTCCCCCCTTAATCCGCCCCTGCAGAAAACATCAAATCTGAGAAAAGCATCACATAAATTGTAGACCACTGGTGTTTACTCGGGGAAGCATTTCCACCAGTTGGATAAACAGCGATTGATTGGCATCTCCATTGAGACGCAATGAAGGTCTGCATTGCTGTCAACATGATATAAATAGCAACAACGGCTGCACATGGCATTCCATGGGTTGCCAGACAGACCTGCAAGCAATTCAAACGAGTGAAAGAAAGGAAAGGCAATCACTCCACCTGATGCAGACAAGGTCGTAATGATTATTCCTTTCTAAGATTCTTCATGCCTAAAGCCTAGTACTCACAAGAAATTCTGCCACTGAATTTACAGCAATTTCCGAGGTGGCACAGGCGAGATGAAAAGTAGTTCGCGCGTGTTTCCGCCTGCGCTTTTCGTGCACGAAAAGGAGCAGTACTCATTGCACGAGGCGAAAAAATTGCAAATGGCGACCACGCATGGCGATAATTGTGATTGATTACGACCGATCAGTGCACAAACAGATGCATTTTGGGTAAACAAACAAGTTTCGCGCGCTGAAACAATTAAATTTCTTCGTGCACCATTATTCACGGAAACAATCATTTTTCGTGTGCGGTAATGATTCCACGCATACCTGATGGAACTGTGAGTACCACTTTTTTTCTCGTTGGACGAAATTTTTCAGACCCCAGAGATTCCAAAGTGGAATTTTACAGGGTGTACGAGATTCCACCCATATGTTGTACCCCTCAAAAGTTTAACTACTAACTAAATAATATTATCGACACCTTAACAGAATACGTATTCGACAATTCAATGTTTTCGGTATTTATATAAACAGCAACAACAGAAGACAAAGACATGCATTCTATAAATTGTGATGCAAATCGCTTTAGATGTTAAGTTAAACACAACTTGATGGTTTGCCCAACAGGAGTATATCTTGAATGTCTTGAGTGAACAATTTCAGCCAAACTAAAGGCCGATGCTTAACAGGAAATTGGATACTATTCACTTGGGTTTGGCCAGTTCTGCAAACAATATCCAATTTCCACTAAAAGACATTTAACCTGCAGTAACCCAAAAATTTAAAACACTTAAAAATGATAAGTTTTACAAACTCATCACTCAAGAATATGCATCTTAATCTCAAACTAACCACATCCAAGTCCATAAAAGATTCTTTTTTAAATCACTCATAAAGTAGCAAACTGATAGCATCAAATTCCCAAGTCGTCTTTTGAATCCAATTAAAAGTTCTTTCACCATCATTTTCTTCACGGTCCATTTGCTGTCACAGAGACGAAGAACGAGGAGACAATTGTCGCGTGCGATAAAATTTTATGACTCCTGCAGACAAGAATCAACAAAAACCAAAAGAAGAAGAAAAAATTAAACGAACAGAAGAAAATTCCTGAGTTCACACAACAAAAGTACACAAGTTAAAAACGGTTTGGAACAAAAATGTGATTTAAAATTGGAGATTCAAGCCGTGAAGTACAAGTACAATACAGCTGTTTTAACGGCCAGTTCCCAAATTTTAAACTCTTTAAACCCGTTTTTCTATTAAAGTTTCTTCCCTTCTTTTAAGCAAAATGGCTTGCAATTAGCGTTACGCGTCAGCTACTTCACCTCCCACTTTGCCCTCTTCTGCACATACAAATTTTCACTCACTTTAAGGCCCAGGCAAGATTTTCATTTTCCTCGCACCAAAAGGGATGCGACAAGGGACGCTTAACGCTTTTGCGTCCATTAGCGACATACTACATTCCACTATAAACTGACTTAAAGAGGTGATTCGCCCACACCTTGTGTTTGCCTAAATTGGAAGAAAAAGTGAATAAATGCAACTCGAAAAGTTTGGTGTGTGTGTAGCAGAGCAAATAGCAATCAGACAAAACAAAGTGTAGTTATACAAGTGATAAGACTTAAACATTTCTCACTTTAAGTGCGAGAAAATATCATTAGCCTGGAATGGTGCCACTTATTTATAATGACAACACTCTAGTTAGCCATGAATTTGGTGACGCACACACCACTAATCAGTGCATCTCTACTATACGTGTGGGAGGGGTTGGATAATTCCACCAGTCGACGCTGAACATAAAGTATAAGATAAAAGAAGAAAAATTGGCAAAACTAATGTAATTTACAATAATGAATTAAAAGTAGATTTTTTCCTCCTTATTTTTCGGACAAAGTTTTCGATTTGGTGACCGCAGTAAAGTCAACTGTTGGTGGCGTTGAAACACAAACATCGTCAATCTTAACAAAAACATTTAAAGTTTAGTTTTTATAAACAGAAGACAAACATGTATTTATGTGAGATTATTTTAGAGGCAATTCCCCCCCCCCCGATTCGTTATGGAATTTCCCGATTTTTGGCCGTATCAACGAAACATTGTGGGCCGTAACTCGAAAAGTATCATACTTTCCTAAGGCTGTTATAGTGAAATGCTGTATAAAGAGCGGCCGTATAACAAGGGTTAAGTGTACTGTGCTTTGCTCCCTTGTTTCCATTTAGGTAGCAAGGGAAGGGAGCAAAGGACACTGAGTGGTGTTTTGCATCTCTTTACCCAGAACAGGCTATGGAGTTCAGGAAAAAAGTAGCACAAGTGGAAGAAGCAGAGAGAAATAGTGAGATCCTAGAAATAACTAATGAAGTAAGAAATGAAGACATGACTAACCAACAGCAGAAGCTTGGGAATCAAACCAATAGCCCAGTCATCAATTGGGAGTTAGTCACTAGAAGGCAACAAAAGACTTCAAGGACCTTTTCTGGACCTGAGGCCAAAGACTAGAAATACTCTGTCTACGACCCCTCCAGAGACCGTGGCTTAGGACCAACATGGCTGTGTTTGGCCTAGTTCCAGAAGGGGAGTGGCATAGGGCTGAAGTTTCTGTGATTGGTCTTCCCAAAGTGGAACCAATCACAAGAGTTTTGTAATAATTTGTACTATATTTATGTGTTTGAATAAAATGTCTTCAGTTACCCACTGAAGAAGGCCCGAAAAGGTCGAAAACGTTTTGGGTGTTAAGTGATAACATTTTACATATACTTTACCAATGTCAAAAACAAGGAGTCAGGAATATAACAGATAGGTACGTGATAAATAGAAGAATTTAGACAGCCCATGTTGAAATTCGCAATAAACTGTTTCAGTTGCTTTGTACTTTTCATTAAAAAATTAAAATTTCAGTAAAAAGATGCAGTCAATTTTCACCAATTTTTTATATACCAGTGGCAGCCATTTTTAATGTGGTTGTAAAAAAAAAAAAACAAAAAAAAAACCAAAAGCAGACACCACGCCCACTTATGGTTCCATATGAAATATCTAATATTCACCTCTGTACTTATTTCTCCTTTCGTCCCACCACTTTGAATTCCCTGACTCGCCTCCAAATGAACGTTCTTTTACATTCTAAGCTTCACAGCATGAAAAGAGCGACACACGACTGCAATAAAAACCCCTCAAAACCGATCACTTACCGTTTACGGAATACCACGTGAAAAATTTGATAAAACACCCCGCAAAGTAATTTGTCTCCTAATTTCCCCCAAGTAATTTCACTTCATTTTAATGCAGCTTTAAAATTCCCCTCCAATGCTGATAGAATGCAACCAAGAGGGAGGAGCAATAAACGACCCTCTCGAGACGAAGCCAAAGAAAAAGGTATTTAATAGCCGTGGCGTTCTACTTTCCTCCTTCCTTCCGCCATTGGCTGTTAATTTGAAGACGATGCTAAGAAAAGTTGAAACAGACGTCGTAATGGTTACCTTTACGACAACATTAAATTTGTTTTACAGCCCACTATTTGATCCCGCCCATGGTTTTGCCCTCTTTGACGGCCTGGTTTATTGTGATCCCAAGTTGTGCACCTGTGTAGTTATAGCAAAGTCCTATTTCAATCAACTAGAAATGTGCAGGCTTTCCTCTTTTCTATAAATTGATATCAACCATCTTTCCAAACAACCAGAGGCACCGTATGCTAAACTTCATCTTTCATTCAATACACACACGCCAGTAAGAGTAGAGTGAATTGCATTCGTTTCAATTGCCCATAACTCAATTTGTTTTCGAAAAAGTTGTACCGTAATCAATTTGACTTTGATTGATTTCAATGTATTTTTCAGAAGACGAATGGAATAAGAGTATGCAACCAAGCGAGTTTTCATAGTATTTCTGACCCCTAATATGGCTAAAAAAAAGTATATTGTGTAGTCTATAACTGTATTGCAAAATATATAGTATTTCGCGCCCTATATAGACCTACTGTAAACAAGATCCAGCTCAATAGTCAAGTAGCCTCAACAATAATTGATTATCGATCAGAAATATAATTATATTGTCCCAAACTTGTTTTCCTTTGCGCTGTTCTTCCAATTCAGTAACAAGAGTAATTGCCCCCAACTACAGCAAAAGAAAATGCAATAACACAGACACACCTGTTCACAGATCATTTTTCAAGTGTTGCTTTTATAAAATGGTGGACAGAACATTAGACAACATTATTAAAACTAGGTACTGTATTTCCTTGATTAAGAGACGCCCTCAAATAGTGGCCACAATCGATAATTTGAAATAAAAGCCGTCCTCAAATAATAGCCGTAGCTATTAATTCAGGGCAAAAATGAACAAAAATGAACGAAAATGAAGGTAGAATGAACAGAATAAAAAATGGCCGAAATCCAAATAAGTGAACATTGAACAATATCAATGACCTTTTCATAAAATCTTAATGAAACCATTGTAACATTTTAAACATTCTTGATACATTTGAAGGAATAAGAACTGATGTCAAAGCCTATAAGACTTCTTAGCATTTTCTCAAGTGCACTTCCACTGGTGTCCCTCAGACCATCAACTACAAATGACAAAATGCCACCTGCAACCAACATACGAGCTCGCACAGAGCTTATAAGTTGCTGTTTCTATTGGTTGACTGAACATATTCAGTTGTGTTGTCATCAGCAACACCTGGTGAGGTTAAATGGAGAAATTGGAACGACGCATTTGTCAATTGAATCAGAAAATGTGGACAAATTTATTTATTTAAGCAAGACACTCAAACGTGCACTCAAGGGTATGGACAGCTGTTCACTTTTTTTTACAAAATGAAGTACTAAACAGAGTTGTAACACAAACGCACATATCTAGTTCAAGGCTTTTCACAACAACATGGATTTGTAACCCTTTCATTTACTGTCCTATCCTTCGATTAGTAGATTGTTTACTCCGAATCGAAGGATAAGACAATAGTGTGTGGTGACCCTGAATTAGGGTCTAAAGGAATATTCCTTAGTTTCATTGTTGAGAAATGAAATGTTCCAGATTCTATTAATAGAATTGGATCAGGAAGTGTGACTTCCTGAGAGGAGTTTTCCTCAGTCTGAACCAAACCTTTGAAATGAAAACATCACAAACAACCTGTCTAAGAACAACCTTGAAACGAGCATAATTCTAGCCAGGCCAGTGAGACTTCTTCAATTTGGACTTTAGATTCACAATTCTGGATTGCCAAAACCACAGCAATTCCAGGATACATTGGTTTAACAGTGAATTCTTTCACTACCCGGAGAAATATCGGTGAAACTGTGGATTCGTTCACTATACGGAATTATCCGTTTAAAGGAATTATCCCGATCACAGACTTATCCGAGCAAGTTAAACACAACTGTATAAATAAGCCTAATGTTTTGCCAAATAATAGGACAAAAAAGTTGCAGAAAATATTTTATTTGTTTTAAAATAAACTTTTATTAGCTTTAATTTCCAAATGAGAAGCAATTACAACAACCTTCCAACTCAACAACTTTCAAATTGAAACCATCTAGCAGTCAGTATTCATTAATTTCCTAATTACTGTACACATCCAGCAATTAATCCCAATCTAAAAACCCGCACAAGCTGATAATCCCTGCTTATTGATCGCACAGCGTCACCTTTGTGTCTACAGCGGTCCACGCTGTCGCTTGTTGGGTGAGCAGGTGGTAAACTGATAACGGTGCTCCTGGGATCATTCCTTATTCTTCCAACGTGAAGTTGTGGAAGTATGCAGTGAAACGTCACCAGCGAGTGACGCGCACTGCTGTCTACTTTCACGACAACGCATTGCAGCATCTACTCCGCCCCGGCTCCAATCTGAAGATTGAGTCGGGTCGCGTGTGTTGACTTGGATGTTCTAACTGCTTCGAATCACGCATTTTAATTTGGAAATGAAAATTTTACTTGTAATTTTTTTTTAGTGACAGTCGGTTTGACCTTTAGTTAGACAAGTTTTAATTGCAGATCGAGAACAGATAAGCAAAAAAGACAGCTAACACCTGAAAATGTTACTTTCCTCTCACTTTAATTCCTTTTTTGTTGAGTTTTTTTCCTTGTTATTATAGTTGTTTTTGACTTCCTACTATATTTCATTTTCTCTTTTACCTCCAAAATGTTGGATTCAATCAATTTTTTTGGTGATGGTTTGTTAGCTTTTGATGCTTGTGGTATTATTTTTGTATTGTTTTTTAAGTTTTTGTATTATTTTTTAAGTTTTTGTATTATTTTTTAAGTTTTTGTATTATTTTTTAAGTTTTTGTATTATTTTTTAAGTTTTTGTATAATTTTTTAAGTTTTTGTATAATTTTTTAAGTTTTTGTATTATTTTTGTGTGTGCTATCTTAAGCCCAGGTGCAGACCCGTCCTCTTTATCCATTAGTTTTATCATTTGCATTTATCTGCTTCTTTGATTTTTATTTTTATTTTCAGAGTTGAAAAAATCAAGCAAAGTATTTCTTCCCGTTGCATTTCTTTACACTAGCTGTCTTCAAGATCCATATCTCGAAAGAACGTGTTTCCTATCCTTTCCTGCACTATCACTGATTTTGGGATGATCTGATGCGATTACCTTTTCTGCCGCTTGATTTTTCGATTAGATATCGATACCATATCGTATATCGATAATTGCTTCTACAAGCCGTTACTAAAAGCCTAGCAATCCCATTACAGATAC
>JAQIXU010002711.1:0-11103 GCA_034701245.1 Strigamia transsilvanica
GATTTTGTTGTTCAAAACGTATTAGGATATAATTTGCAAAGCACAAAGGGGGCCCCGAGATTTCGACAGCCTAAGGGCCTTTTTATTGGGTTAAGCCAACACTGGTCTTAAGCATCCAAGTAACACTACTAGGAAGAATCTATACAGACATTTTATCTGTCTACAAGTATATCTGGGATGCACAGACTTGTTAAGACCAAGGGCCACATGGATTCACTGTGACTTATCGCCGGGCCGTTGGTACAACGAAAGATAGTAAACACTAAATAAAGAATTTAATTTGATGTATGACATTGCATTGATTTAACAATTGTTTTAGTATTTGGTTCGATTTTTGTAGTAGCCAAGCGCAAAATTGATTCTAAATTTTCTAACACAAGGTGGAACCGGCCGCCAGCAAATCAACGGAGGGCCGCATGCGGCTCGGGGACCGCGGTCTGTGCATATCTGGTCTATACAGATACCACATAAACTATGCATTACAGTAGAACACCAATTAACTAAACAACGGTGATTGTGGTTTGGGCATACCCAAACTCTGTCACAACATGTATAATATCAAATCTTTCTCCAAATTATAGTAAAAATTACAGTCCTTGACCGATTTTGAAGGGCATAATTTTGAGTAGGTTTTTTTCCTCTCTTTTATTTATTTTTTTTGGGAAAGGCCATGAAAGGAAGTGGCCATTCTAATCTTTCATTTCTTAATGGGAATTGGAAATTAGAAGAAAAAGAAAAAAAACCTGATTTAGCCTCATTTCCGACTCATTAACGGGTTTTAACAGATCTCAGGCCTCATAATGGGTTTGAACCCGGTCAAGGAAATTTTTTAAATCAAGACAAGATTAAGTTCCTTCATTAATTCTGAAATTAGATCATAGAAACATTTCCAACTTCTATATTTGGGTCTTCCTATCTCTCTCTCCCACTTAGTTAGCTTATATAAGGATACAACAACAATTAATAAGCCTTCCATGCTTCTTGGGATAATGATGACCACCATATATACTTGTAGGTCAGGGTCAGTTGATGGGAATTTTATTTTATTTGAGAAAATGTGCCATTATATTAAAGTCAGAGATGAAATAATGTAATTGCAGCAGCCATATAACCATGCTGTTTGAGGTTAGTACTTTTTCCTTTGGCTGTTGGTAATAGTTTAGCAAGACCCCACGTCCAATTTATAAATGTCAAATGTGCAGCTCAAGTTTGTCAAGATGCTTTGGCACTGGAAATAGAAAGAAATTGTTCCCTCGTGTTTATTGTGGGGACAATTTAAGATGTGAAAGCAAGTTGGCAAACAGTTGCACAAAATGGCTTTTCCACTGCCAAAGGAGATTTCTTGAGCTGATAAGGTGACCTAAGACACAGCAATTGCACTCTGGATGGTGGTTGGGCCAACTAAAACTCTTCTGCAAGTTGGGTGGATGGATGGTAATCAAGCCCAAGTCATTGACTTTGATTCAGAAGAAGCAAGAGACAAGAAAAAAAGAAGAAAAATTGTGCCAACTCATCAAGTTTGGTTGAGTATAGATAAAAGAGAGGAAGGAAGAACCCATTTTCATTCATCTTGTCACTTGTCACATTGAAGAAACTTTTGATAAAAAAAACCTATTTTAATAGATAATATTTTTTTCTTCTTTAAAGAATTGATTCAATGCAATTGGGGAGTTATTAGCAGGTTTATTATACATGTCAATTTGTCCTTGATGGTATCAAAGCAGCATTTAAATAAATGATTAATGACTACATGTTGCTGATGGTCATTTTGATGCATTAATAATATATGAATATTATTCTTATAATCTGATTATTAAGAAATGTATTCTTTGTTTTGTTTTTTGGACATTGAATATAATTCATGCAATTTGCTCTACCTACATGTTGAATTAATGATTGCTTAGGAGGTTAGTGTTGAAATATGAAGTAGCTGGACAATGTAAAGGGGTGGGCCAACAACATTTGCACTTTAACACTTGTTTTTAATGCTTGAGGAACTACATACCATTTACATTCTTAAAATGAAGTATGAAGTGAATAAAGTGGGTCAGGGTATCCCAGTCTTTTGATACCACACATGACTTTGTAAATATTGATGCAAAAACATTTATTGCAAGTTGATATGAAATGAACAAAAGAAAATATTTCAAAGCAATAAAAAATAAAGTGGAATTCAACATTTTTAGGTTGGGAAGTTGTCATTGATTTTAGAATGTAATTTTGAAGTTAATTAAGTTATGTTTATTAGTTGTAAATGGTTTAAATTGGATTTAAGTTTGAGTATGTTAATCGATCATAAATTCTTTGGGAGAATAAGGCCATTGGTTTTGCAATGCAATAATGTAGGAAAATGGGTTGTCATTTAGGATATCAACATTTGTGCAGCTGAAGCTGATGTGGTGCAAATTAAATGTGGGATTAAAACCAGTTTGAAACACCAGGGATGTTTGGAAACAGTTAGAAACTTTGGTTTCAATCAGTTGTGACTTTGGGAGTTAAAACCTTGTGGTTGGTTTATTTTCAATATTTTATTCATCAATATTCAAGTGGCAACATCTATTTTAAGGTTCAGTCATTGCTTCAGCAATCCATTTAATTATTCAATTAGGCTGTATGTTTTATAAATGTGGCACTTGAAATTTCAATGGGAACATGTTTGTTGCTTCAGTTAGGAACTTAAAAAAATATTTATTGTGCTCAGTAATGGTATGCAGTGCAATTTAAAGACACATTGTAATTGTTGTTGTTGTTTTTTATTATTATTGATTTTATGTTTTTAATGAAGAAAAAATTATTACCGAAAGGTGTATAATTTCTTTATTCATTTCTTGTTGCCTAAATGTGGTTTTCAAGGATTTTCAGTGTCCATTATTTTTTAAATATCATTTTAATCAAGGACATCTAAAAGAGAATGTGTTATATATGTCACGACAGAATGGAACATAAAACAACATCAAAAAGGGTTTACTGTAAATAGTTTACAGCAAATTATAGCAAACAAAGAAGCAGAATGTAGCAGTGGCGTAGCGGTTTTTAGCTACTCTGTGGAGTGGTAGTGAAAATAAAAATAAAGAGAAAGAAGCCAGGCTGGAAATGTACCGGAACAAATATGAAAATATTGTTCCGCTTCGTGATATTTTTTTTTCTTATGATTTTGAAATTGTACAAACATTTTTTTTTAATTTTAAATTTTAAATTTTGAAGTGGCATTCCGGGTTGTGAAATTTTCCATTTCGAGTTCTGGAAAGAAGCAATAGCATAGCCCGCTACATTTTTTGGGTAGCAGTTTTAACACTTTAGTTTGTAATGCTAACTTATGCGCTCAATTTTGATTTGATACGATGTTTTGTTTGTGGTGCTCTCTGCAACTAAAACAAAAAATTAAATTAAATTTGTCACTAAAGGTGCAAAATGCACACCCGCGCAAAACTCGCACACAAGCACACAAGCACTTGAGGATGCCACGTGCTTATGGTTTTCGTTTGGAGCACCCTCTTGGTGGGTTCTTCCTTCTGGTGTGCTCACTGTGTGTAACCATACTGTCTTCTATTATACTCAGGCTTTTTATCTCTTTTCCTCCAGTTGTGTTTTCAGTTTGAAGAGAAACCAGGACCTCTGTCCTGCGTGTGTTTTCCACACTGGTTTCGATGGCTACCTTGCCCCACAGTTGATCAGTTGATCAGTTTAATCTATTAGGCCGAGTAGGCACAGTGCCTAGGGCACCACGAGTTAGTTCGATACCTGAAAAATATATCGGGGTAATTTTTTTTCAAGCCAGCCGGCTGGCCAATTTGGTGTTTGCCATTGGTGGAGAACCTGACGAGTGGTGTTATGCCTGTAAGGCAATTACAAAAAAAGCAACACAGTAATACACTTATTATCTCTTTATATAATAGTAAATATAAATACATATGCGACAAAGAAAAACAATACTTAAAAGTTAAAACCATATATTATATTTTTGATTTAAATACATTCATTCACATCAAAAACATCAAAATCATTATAACATTTGTTTTTATTCTTTTGACGGTGAAAAATTGGTCGATTATATCATTGAAGCAAAGAGTTTGCAGCTTATCGTGTTCCACACTCACAATACTTAAGTCGAATAATTTTTCCTGAGACATAGTCAGATTTTTTCCGTGGCTCTTAGCTACTGCTTATTCTGCTTATACGTAAATCCGGCCCTGAGTGTGCACACACTTTATGCGATCTCACTTCACACAACGATTCCTCAAAACCAATTAATTGTGTAATTCGAGGGATACCTGTATTGATTTCCAATGTCTTTTCATGCATGGAAATCTGAATTTAAGAAAAATTGAAAGAAAACGATGATGCTCGATGATCCCGTAAAAGTGTTGTTGTTTCATACTTACTGAAGCCAACATTGGCATACACTTAAATTCCGAGATAGTAAAGTACATTGTGCTTGTCAATTTCCATAAAACTGCAGTAATAACCATTAAGTGGCTGAATGCACGTGCATTCTTGCATGCATACATTTTCTTGTGAATTTTCAATGAGGCTAACAACCTAGTTTCCACTTGGTTAGAAGCCTTGCAAAGTTCCGTAATAAATATTTTCTATACACAGAGCTTGGCTTTGTGTTTGGAATCTGAATGAAGGGGCCGAAAGCGTATTCTTTTATTTGTTTCTCTTTTTTTTCTTGCCAGTTTCGACTTGTCAAGTAAACGGGCGAGTTATTCGGGTAAAATGAAAGTTTTCACGTAGATTGTTTGGTAACGCAAGCTCGGAGTTTTATGAGCTTGTGAAAATTGTATGGCCGCGCCGTTGTGAAATTTGATTGTCTTGAGAGGCTTCTCGTTAACTGGCGCTTTTATTAATGCTGCAATTTCCACTCGAGTTAAGAATGTAAACAAGGAAAAATGATACAATCTGCTAGACTGCAAGTCAATAAAAATTTAGCTCTTGTGTGAAGTGAAGATGCAGTAATGCAATAGTTTAATCATTACAAAATTCATTGTTTTAAGTGCTCAGGCGGATGTTGGTATTTTATGGCCAAAATGCTATACCTGCACAAGTAGATTTCGTTTCTTAAACTTGATGCATTGTTTGTGGAAGGATCGATGTGTGGCTTGCTATATTGGTTATTAATCAAGTAAAAACAATTAAATAAGCTTGCCTTGAGTCTTATTTGTCAGATGTGCAGTGATGGACACTAATGGATTGGTTCTTATTTAATCAATAGCTGCAGTCTGTTTTGAAAAGCAGAAGATGAAATGAAACACCCCGCAAAGGCAGTTTGACATTAGAGGTCATGATTACGCCGGATGTCAATAATACAAATACAACGCGCTACTGAACGGGCGTGGAAGTCTAAAAAAAACATCTTTTTCTCAAAGCGCACTTTTTGTGATAATAATAAAGTGATTTTAATGACATTTGTGGTCGTTTGGCCACAAGGCCTATGGTTTTGATTAATTGTTTGTGTTTACAAAGATTTGGTAAAAACGACAAGCTGAGGAATATCGTCCAAAAAAGACATTCAATGGGAAGCAATGCCAATGTCGAACAATATACTCATGTTTTGAGGTTTGGATTTTTCTGCTTTGTTCGAAAAATTCGTGGCACGAAATTATTGGGGTTATTCCCGTACGTGTCCTGTCCCTTCGCATTTGCTCCACAACCTTGCAAATCTGCGATGCATTTGCCGCTTTTCACGTCAAGTAATCCATTGTTAAAATGGAACAATTGACGCACAGTGAAGCCTACTTCTCCTCCATCCTCTTCGGGCAAACAAGCAGATCTGGTCAGTTTAATTGAGGGCTTTCTCGATCCAACCTATAAAATGGCTGCCAATTTAACCTGCTTCTAGTCTCAGTGGACAAACCCACAAAGTTTCAACAACAAGACATGTTTAACTGCACTTTCAAACACGCTTTCTAAAGTTCCTAAATTTATTGCAGTCGAACCAGCTATCAACCAACTTTGTTGTTCAAAAGCCTGTCTAAAATATTAGTTTAGACTGGTGAGTGCGTGTAAAATGAAGAAAAACAACGCAGTCATGTATTTTCTTCTAATTACAAGTTTTTATGGTTGACGGCGAGACATACCGTGTAAGGAAGAAAGATTGAGCAACACGCGTTGCTTTTCCATGCCCATTAAAGTGAATGTAGAAATAGGAGTAAAAAGGTAGCTCCATTTCGCTTTGGTCTTAGCACTTAGCAGACAACATAATGTCTTGTCTACCAGTCGTTCTTGACACAATGCGCACTCAAACAACAAGTTACATTGGCTCTACGCACCTACACATGTGTTTCCCTATTCTACATATCTTGATGTAAGAACGATGAAGCTGAAATGGGCGATTACATTACATAGTGCCATAGTGCATGATATTCGTAACTCGATGGTGATAAAACGACGTCATGCGTTGCTTAATCGTCCTTAATCTAATGCCGTGAGCTTTAACGGCACGTTTAGCGTCACACCCACCGAAATGTGACAATAAAGTTCTACCAGGGAATAATTACGGAATTTAATGTAATCAGCTTAAATTGATTGCGTTTAATTACGTTTGGTGTATGAAACAAGCGTTTGGAGTTCGCACTATTTTTGTGCACTGAACAATGACCGTTTTTGGGTGAAGTGTGTTGGATTTTGCATAATACATGTTAGAAATCCCTTGATGGAGACCAAGTTCTCCTTATGGGCAAAAATTTTGAAGAAGTTGAGGAAAGTGGCCATATGATGGAGGCTTTAACCGCAGATTAGGTAGATGTTGAACCAGGGAATGGGTAAAGTCTTTAAGCCTGGCTATTCCGTTTAGTGTGTGTTTAGTCACGCTGTATAAGAATGGCGGTTTGTGGCGCTGCTGTATTGTAACAAAACACAAAAGTCAAAACTGGAACGACTTGTTTTTTTTTTTCTGTGGAATATTTGTAATTTAAAATAAAGTTTCACTACTGGTGGTGGTCTTAGGATCGAAAGGCCTTTAGTGACAAATTTAATTTTTTGTTTTAGTTGGAGAGAGCGTCAATAACGCCATAAACAAAACATCACAACATACACTATGAATGAAAATATAAATTTTGCTTTTTGGAAAAATGCATGTTTACATAGCGTTAGTTTTCCAATAACGTGTTTAATGACGTGTTTAAACTTCAATTAAACTTGCGCATTAATCATCCTCAATGCTCCGCGCACGAATAACGTGTGTTGTGTGTCACAACGATGATATGACGTCATCTTTTCTAGAAAAGCAAAGCTAGCAATCCGCAAAACGCCTAAAATCTAATGCGTACAAGTAGAATTTAGATTTCCAGACAAGCAGATCTTTTCTGGAAAACTGGTCTGTTTACATGATCAGTTTATCAGGAAAATAAAATTCGGATTTTTACATATCTGGAAAACTGTGTCCATGTAAACTTGGTAATAGTCGCGTTTCGTAATCCTCTAAAATGATGAAAGTCACTTTTTGGGCATGGTGAAAAGTCTTATGACCTCACTGTTGGCGACGCCTTGTCTGGTGGTACCAATATCAAAATAAACATTGCCAGCAGGCTTGGGCAGCTGTTTTGCCGATAAAGTGTAAAAATGTCCAAGAATCGATTAAAATATCGATATTTTCTCAATAAAATGTGAAAATCTTTCAACAAAATATCAAAATTCAAGAATTGATTAAGATATGAATAAATATATTTTTTTTAATTTTATCTTGGCAAATCAATTGATTTAGAATTGTTTTTAGTACATGCTCCATGTGTTGCAGTTAGACTGCAAGTCATTTGCATGCTAATTGTCTTGTTGGATAAACTGAAGAAAAGTGGAATTTTTTGATAAAATTTAGATGAATAGAATGCGAGGTGAATAACCAACGTGCAGTGTAATTACAGTCATTAAATTATAGTGTGTGGGTGTGTGTTATTACGTTTTGGTTTCTGAATTATTTTAATCTGCTTTAACACTACATTAAGTTTCCAACTCGAGCTGCACAACTGACAGGAATGTCAGAAATTATTAGTGCACTTATTCTTAATCTTCAAATTATTTTTTATGGGTCAAAAACATTGGAGAAATGACAGAAATGGGCAAAATATGTTTTCGGAAACGACGCTGTTGATTTATGAACAAGTTTTTGAATTAAAAAAAAAGGAAAAACAGGTCAGTGAGGTCCGTTTTTGCCTTGCAATTTTTCAAAATTTATCAACAGCAAAATATCACCAGTGCTGTATGGATTATTGGTCATTTAGTTACTGTAAATGCTCTCATTGGGCGCGGGATGCTCATTGAACGCGGTATCCTTTAGAATGCTGGTTTAAATTCACCAAAATGACTGAATTCAATATCTAAATTGAATAAAATGACTAAAATAAATGTCTAAATTGATCAAGAACACTAGACGCATTCGTAAAGTCATTTAAACTTGTTTAAATTTTTTAGACCAGTCTAAATGTAAGATTGTACGTGTTAAATTTTCCATTAGGACTGGTTAAAGCAATTTAAACTGGTTTATAAATGTTGAAATTGACCAAACCAATTGATTCAATATCTAAATTACGGGGGAAATCTCGGTTCTGTCAATACAGTCGAACCTCGTTATAACGAATTTTTATTACAACAAATTTTTAAAAACCACCTACACTGTGCCAGAAGATTTGGTTTTTAAAGTTAATGAAATTGAATTTTTATTTTGAAAAATCCCGTCAAAACTTCAGTTCAAACAAAAATCACCATAAACAAATGTTTTTCATAATTGTAATTGAATTTTTTTCAGCTACGAACTGTAGTTTGTTACAACTAACAGATTCCTGGGGTCCTTTGCGATTCGTTATAACGAGGTTTGGCTGTAGATTGCGGCTGTTCTCTCAGAGTATTTACCGCAGTTAAGAAAATTGAATTTCCAATGAACAAAAAGACAAAATTTGTTTATGTTATTTTTTTTATCTAATTGAGACGACGCATCTGTAATGATGTCATTTCTTCATTTTTGACACTTAGCGAGGTGAGGGGTATTAGGTCACGCAAGCGGCTCTCTGTGGGATGACTTTCTTGAGGACCCAACCATGCATTCACACCAAGAGCTTGGAAAAACCACAGAAAACAGGCAAAGATTAGGCCAATCACATTGCCTAGAAGCAATATACCAGTGAATGTACAGGGGTGGGCAGGTGTAAATTTCTTGATGACGATTGCACAAAATTCTCTGTGAGGTAAAGTGCTGCTCAGCAGTTATCTAGTTGCAGAGTTTCCTGAACAAATTATTGGCTGCCATGTTGTGGAATTTAGACAATTTTATGTAACTGAATATTCACTTTTAAATTTTTTGCTAAATCTGCTGTTTGGATAGAAATAAATGTTTTACCTGATATCAGATAATCTCTTGAGCACTCTTCTTGCTTTGCTTGAAAAGGAAGAAGATCTTAAAAGTTTTCCAAGAAAATTGAAAAGAAGTGTAATTTTTTTTTCTATTTTTTTATTTACAGCTACAGGAAGGAAAAACTCAATCATCAGGCCTACTATCAAATCTTTGTCTGCAAACAATAGGAGTAACAAATCAGAAAAATCTGACTTTAAAGTTGTTTGCTATTACACAAACTGGTCTCAGTACAGACCCAAGACTGGAAAGTTTGTTCCTGAAGATATTGATCCTTTCCTATGTACACACATCCTCTTTGCCTTTGGTTGGATAAAGAAAGGCAAATTGTCACCCTTTGAGAACACTGATGATAGCAAACAAGGAAAGAAAGGATTGTATGAGAGAATAGTTGATTTGAAGAAGAAGAATCCACAGCTTAAAGTCTTGCTTGCTGTTGGTAAGTTAAAGGGTACATCTTACAGTAATACCAGGTTGATCCTGCTTAGCTCATCTATTATAAATGCCAATGAAATATATATAATGGATAAAGTTATGCACAATACTTGGTGCCAATCAAACATTTAAATAATACCAATTCACAGTTGCAACCTAGAACTACTTTAAGTTTTATTTATTTAATTTTATTTGTTTCTTCACTTATTTATTTAAAAATGCATCAATTTGCTGCTTCGCATGCGATTTTTCTTGTTTCTGTTCCTGACTCCTTGTTTTTGACACTGGTAAAGTATATGTAAAATGTTATCATTTAACTATTAAGTGAAATTACCAAGTTTTGGAAATATCAAGTAAAAACTGCCGGAAAAACGGTATAAACAGGGTTTACCGGCAGTCTGGTCGAACTCACGTTAATACGGTAAAAGTAATAAAAGTTTGTAAAGATTGCAAAAATGGGGGTGGGGTTATCAATCAAATCAATTTAAGAGTACAAAATAAGCCTCGGCCTCTACATCGATTGATTTGTAAGAATAAAATTTTTTACTTGAAAAGTCAGTGCAGCTGCAATTCCAAGGAATCAAATTGCAGCTCCCTGATTGTTGGCCATTACCGACTGTGCTGTCAAGGACTCCAACAGAAGCATGTAGAGTCAGGTAATCTTTGAGGCTGCAGCATTTCTTTTTTTGTACAAAATTTTGGTTTTTATCTATACTACAGTTATCTGGGTGTGTGGTAACCAACCATGTAGGTTAAAGAAGAAGCAGCTAAAAGAATTTTAGCTTTCCTTTTCGACAAATTATATGTAGCATGACTGCCAAATCTAAACATAACTAAACAAAATTAAGTTTAGATTACAAGATTGGGAGGAAGTGCAAAGTGCAAAGTATGGTTTGCGACTAGCCATTTAGTTTAGCTTTTGATTAAGGAGTTTGCGTGTTTTCCAACCCAAGCAAATTTGATCAATTTGTTCCACCTCGTGCACTTCTTTCACCCTTTCCAATTTCCACTGAAACCAATCTCATTTTAGATGCAATAGATGTCGAAATGAATAAATTTTCAGTTTTTACATTGAAATATACCGCTCACTCTAAACAATTATATATTTGCAATCTAATGAAATTTATGGCACTTTCTACAAATGAATGCAATCATTGTCTATTGCTTAACTTTGAGTTTGATTTAATAGCGTGTACATCATAAATAGCTGTTATCAAATCATGAATGCAATTTACAACTATTTTGCTTCTATCAGAAGCCTAGAAGTGCCACATTTTGGAAGGAAACAAATTTAAAGATGAGACTATTTTGTATCTTATCAAAGA
>JAQIXU010002712.1:0-11099 GCA_034701245.1 Strigamia transsilvanica
AAAAATAGTTGCATTAAAACAATTTTTAAATATTTTGAATTTTTAATTCCTATTACAGTCAAAACTCGTTATAACGAGAGTTTGTTATATCGAAATTTTTTAACATGGTGTTCTATGGCCGACCAACCAAGTAAGTCATTTAAAAAAATTTGTTATAACAAAAATTCGTTATAACGTGGTTTGTTATATCGAGTTTCGACTGTACATACGTTTTCGAATCCGGAACAAAGCCGGGTTAATTAGCTAGTACGTAAATAAACGTCTACTGTCCGATTATGCGAACAAATCGATTTTACGAACATGTATATGTCTCCCGATTATTTTGTATTATTTTTGCAAAAGTTTCGGAGTCCACGATGGTGTTAACGTGTTAACTGCCAACTCCTTAATTCAGATGGAGTAGTTGAAGTATAAAAATGCAATGCATTTACAAATTGCCATTGGCTGCATTTTTATTTGCTTAGACGATATGAAAGGAGGATGCGAGTAATTCGATTTGATTTGCTCGACTCGTCAACAAGTGCAAGTTCTCTTTAATTATTTAGGAGCGCATTGCTCGGATTAGAGCGAAGCACACAGAAGAGGAGAGCGAGAGACTTTTCTTTTACGATATGTACGAGTCGTTGAAACATGCTAAGGCTATAAAGTGTCGCTGGCCTAAGGCGCTTGATAGTTATGAAGAATTCTAGCAAGTCGCCTGCCTATCATTTAATTTGCTGATTTTATTTTACGACGAGGCGACACATCACAACAAGTCTCTAGATGCTGGCGAGACTAATCACGTGAATATTTGCTGGCGTGCGTAAATTAGATATAACCCGACACGATTAAGGGTTTGAAACAAAAAATGTAAAATGATAAAGAAATTGGAGGAAAAAAATCGGTGCACGGGGTGTTGAATGTGATGAAGAGAAAAAAAAAATGAAAATATAAAAAAGCACGTGATAATTTTATGATTGGCGTAACGGTAGCGTAGTTTGATAGCCTCATCATTATGTTATCAGCAATTCCTTATGGAGCAGTGGTAATAAGGTGATATAGACATGATGCAAGGGAGAACGTTAATATTGACCATTTATGACTCAAGTTTTACGACATCACCGCCAAACCCCCATGGATTTTTCGGAGTATGAGGAGATTGGAATAAAAGCTAGTCCTTTTCGAAGAAAAATAAAAGCTGATTAATATTAGAAAAGAAAGTGAAAAATTAATGTGTGTTTTGTAATTAATGGGAGATGGTGATTGGGATGGAAGAGAAATTCAATGCGATCTCACGGTATCGGTTTGAGGATGGTGTGGGAGTAATAGGGAAGTTATTGGAAGACTATTAGGTGCACGCTACAGTTGTCATTTCACCATTCAGGCTAGCATGGGAAGGTTGGCAGTCGTGTAACGCACTAGTTCGGTTCAAAAAAGACCTGCTTCTGCCTTTGGGGTAATGTAGAAAGATAACTTTGTTAGTGGACACGACATCTGTAATCTAGTTTTGTAAAGTTCATGTCGTTGTTTACACTGATAAGGGGAAGACTGGAAATAGGATTTTGGGTTTTTTTTAGAGGATGGATATATAAATGGAGATTTCGGATGTAAATTTTTTTTTTTTTGTGGGAAAAATGTAATTTTACTTGAAAAAATGTAATGTTACGTGAAATAATGTCATTTTACGTGAAATAATGTAATTGTACGTGAAAAATGTAATTTTACGAGAAAATATGTAACTTTACGTGAAAAAAATGTAATTTTACGTGAAAAAATATGATTTTAAATGGAAAAATGTATACTTACTTTATCTGCAAAAATCTCTTTCTTGCATACAAAAGTGCAACTTGAAGAGATACTTAATATCAGTCAGGTGTATAAAAAAGACAGCACTTTTATAAGTAAGGTGTGCAACCTGGGACAACTTTATACAACCATAATTACACTTTTTTAAAGCCTGCGTTGGAATTTCCAAGGTGCACTTTGCTTGCGGTTTTCCTACCATTTTTTTATGTAACCGTGTAAGCGTGTTTCCGCTTCAGCGCAAACTGAAAACTAGCCTTGGGAGTGTAAATAAGACGCACCGTAATTGGAATTTCGTAGAAATTTTAAAATTTGAGACCAGAAAATACAAAATCATGTTCATTACTATCGGCCCCCAATCTAGTCTAAAGCATTGTTGTTTGGCACGAAGCAATCAATGAACACAAATTGAGACCAAGAAAGTCGTAGTTGAATTACTTGGGAGTTAAACTTGTTGTAGAATTACGCGTTGGCATCACATGAAGCGCGTAATGAATAAATCCTAGCGCTCTTTGCGAGTGTGTGTTAATGTTTCTGGCTGTTTGCTTCTAGTTTAATGGAACGTGTTGTTTCATTGGCCATTCATGCTTCACACGATTGCGATATGCTGTCTGCCTCCTCTATTTGATGAGTTTGGCCTTACCATTTAACCATAGAACAAATCCAAAAATAAGTGCAAGCCCACTCGCAGTTGGGTCCATAAATGAAGCTTTGCAAGATAGTTGTTTGTTATTGCAACAAGGCAACTGGACTTGCGAATTAAAGGGGAAATTCGCGTCGATGTGCAAAATTGGGTTCGCTTGTCAAATAAAGCAGTGTTGAATGATGTGTGGTGTCTCTTTAATCCTTATCTAATTTTTCTTTTCTAATTGAATTACGAAAAGTCCCGCACTTCCTGCTCGTTTGATGATTTCCTCCTCGAGAGACAAGAACAATTTTGTCAATGGTGGCAATGAAAAGTACTGCCTGCTGAGTTGTTGATGGAATAATGCCATGCGGAAGAGTTGTGCGGTAATGGAATGAATGCTGACGTGATCCATTAGACGCAACGGGAGGAGTTGGGGTTTTGATTTCCTCATTTGGTGGTTATCGATAATTCACTTCGGTGACAAGCCACAACTTTCTTCCAGTCTATTAAAAGTGAGAGCAAATTTAAGTCACGCTTCTTCCATCGTTAACGGTAATGCGCACTGCAGCTAAAAACAACACATTTTACAATTGAAAATACAGCAGTTGGAAATAGCCAAGATTGGGTCAATATGTGCTCAAATGTTTGAAGTCCAGTTACTGGGATTCGTGATCCGTGGTCAAATCTATTAGGAAAAGCGCTGTTTCTATTTCTTGGGTAATCCTCATCAGATGATGAGGATGGAAACATAACGGGAACATGTTCAGACAGCAATTTGTACTCTGCCCGGTGCTTGGGAGAACCACAAGCGGAAACATTTTTGGTGAAATACAGAGAAGCTTAACTCGGATGAAAACACTAAGTGGAAAGAAAATTGCACACCCAATACCTGAGAGGTACCATATCACTGGACAGAAAGAAGAAAATTTTTTTTGTTGTAAAAATGACTAATCCATCAGTTATGAGTGGGACAATTAATATTATTCACGAAAAAGGTGAACACTGTGAACCCTCTGATTTTTCTGATAGTGCGCGGGTGCACAATGAGGGGAATTACGGTACTATAAAACTGGCTTCGATTTTTATTCGTTCGCGTTAAATTTTCTCCCACTGCGCATGTGCTTGAAATGAATGGCAGAATATAGTCTTTATCAAAATGGCGGCAACCATCATTATATCGACCATTGAGAGGGGAAGAAAATAGTAGATGCCAAGATGGTGGTAATTCAAGCGTTTATTGTTATCAAGTAAGCTACACGCCGATTTACACTGTTATGTACTCGATTTTGATTGCCGAGAACCATGAATTACGAGGCAACAAACAACTTGTCCTGCAATTGGAGGTCTGTTGCTTAAACCTCCAACGTAGACTGAAAATGAAAAGCTTTTAAAAGAAAAATGAGCGACATAATTCTTCACTCCATCATAAAATTCATAACTTTTTTTTTCTTCCTCTTTATCATACATCATTTGTAATAAATTAATATAATTTTAAATTATTTAGTAAAGAAGCGGGGCGCATGCACTTTTAGTTTTTAAAAAGTCAAAAAGAAAAAAGAAAAAAAATGAAAGTGCTAATGGTAATTGTGATTTATGATTTTAAACTTTTGCATTCATTCGAATGTACAAATTAAAGACGTATGTAAAGAAATATTCCTTACCCCTTTTTCAGTAGCGTTACATTACAAAGAAAGATTTATTTCCGAACTCCCGGTATGGATAAAACCCTGGGCCTCTTTGAAAGCCTTGTCGGGTCAATATATTCAAATTTAAACCACATCATAAATTGCAGTTCTTAGACTTGGCGCCAGTCTCTGTGGCTGTAATTTCAATTTTTATTTGCGCGCTAAGAAAGGCCCGTGATGTATTGTTGTTATTGAGTGTTGATGCTGTCATCATCGCACTCTCTTCCTCGTCACCACCTGGGGGAGCATTATTCAAGTATTCAACTGATGCCGATAAAAAATAACTAATGGCAGTACATTGTATGTAGAATAGAAAGGCTTAGCATGAAATTTGTCTCCTTTGTGGTTTGAATTTTAAATCTGTTTAGGGGATTTATTTGATGAGAGTTTGTTTTGTTCGGTGTATTTGAAAACGTAGTTGAGAGTATGTGCACAGATGTAAGATAGATTTAACGATTATCGGGTTAAATGCAGCTGCTTTTAATCGGTTTTATGTCAGCTCTACAAGCAGTGTTCACATTTTATATTGGATAGTGCCGGTATGGTATTCTTCAATTTTATTTTCGATGATCCAGAATCCACCTCGAGAGTGACAATGGCGGAATAAAATGGACGGTGGCTGCTAGGAAGAACTGAAATGGGCTTAATCATTAAAAATAAACCACCAATGGATGGCAAAAGAAAGGAATGAACTTAAGATGTGTTACTGCTAGTACATTTATAATTGTTGAGTGATTACTGATTATTAACAGCGTTGTTGTACTTAAACAGATATAAAAAAGTGTTGTTCATGTTCTATGAGTTCCTGGGATATATCTTTGGCTTTTTTTCCACAACTGATTCAGCAATAATGATGCCCATAATGCAGTTTTGGGGCAGTATTCGAAAAAGATACATCGCAAAACCTGGTGCGCACTACTTTAAAAATTTTTTCTCAAAAAATGAAACCTGGTGTCCATACGTCAATATCCAAACACTTTGCTACCACAAGGAACATTGACCCCTGAAGTAGTTGTACGTTGCTGCACAGTTGCTGTTGTTCGTGCCCCTTTCATTTTTTGATCTGAAATAAATTTTTAAATTACGTGAATTTTTTATATCGACCAAAACTCGGGATAATTTTTTATTTTATTTTATGGTCTTGAAAAAAAAAAAAAAGTTTTGGCCAAATTTTCTACTTGGTATAGTCATTTTCATGGGACCGTGGCTTTCTCAATTAGGCTTGGCTGCAGACAAGTGGATTTTGCCTCTAAATCTCGCAGCATGCATAAAAGCCACACTTTAGCATGCACTAGGCGTAGCTGGTTCCTTAATGCTCTCGCGCAATGGAAAGCGGGAACCGACATCCGACGGGAGTTGAGAGAATCTTTGAGAAAATTGCCTGCCTATAGCCTTGGCATGTCCATTAGAAAAGGCTGTGAATTTTACACTTGAGCTTTAAGCTTGTCATCCGTATTCATGAAGAAATTTTTTTGCACCATATCACTGAGAAAGATACCAGTTCCAGATCTATATAGCAAATAAGGAGGCAAGGGCCTCGTATCGCTGAATAGCGGTTGCTACGTTGGCTTTTTATAGTCGAAAGAGGTGCCTCACTGTCATCGTAAAAAGGAACAGCGACATGGCTCAACTGTAAAATATTGAAAACTTAATGAAGAAGTTGTGTATTAAGTTGGATTGCGTCGAGTGAAGGAAGGGAATCAAGCAGGGTGTTATCAAAGTTAAATCGTCAGTCGTCAGCGCGAGATTTATTTAAAATTTAATAGCGGGATGTTGGCATTTTGTTTTGTGTTTTCCTTTCGCTTTTGCGTTTAAATTTGAGCTGCGGCTCATTTTAAATCACTTTTGCGATTGATTAAACACGGATGTACGTTTATTTTGTTGGAATAGATCGCAGTCACTCGTAAAACACAGGGAACATTAATTTTGTGTGCAAAATTTGTGATCATTAGTGGAAAATGTGCAGAACATAACGCGGAATACGTGACATTAAAGCTTTTGACGCCAAAAATATTCCTTTTATTTAGTTAGTAGAATTATTCGACTCTTGAATGAAGAAGGGAATTAATTATTAATTTGATGTAATTTATTTAATGTGTACTCAAATATAAAATGCGGTTTGTGTTGGAGTTTGTGTTAAATTGACTTTAGTCCAATTTCCTTTAGTCTTGCTTGAATGATCTAATTAGATTTTAATTAGACTATCTTTTTAGTACCTATTTTTTTTCCTCATTGCGAGATTTTTTTAACTTTGTTTTTTTTTCTCTCTCCTCCTTGATTTTTGTTCCGGGAAAGCGAGAAGGGCGAACTTTAGGCGTGACATGGGTTTGTAATGAATTCCCAGTTGTTTTCTTTCTTGCGTGGGGGAGTAATCTTATCCTCAGGAAGAAAAATAGTGAAAAATGTAATAAGGGTAAGGTGGGAGGTTGAGGAGAAATTCTTTTATGATGTCATTTTTGCAGTGTAATGCTGCATTGGATTTTCATATATCCTTTTAGCTGACTAATCCGAAGGCTTTTCTCATCTTTGCTCAAGAGCTTAGTGTGGAGTCAGCTGGTTTGCTGAGTAGAGAATATAAGTGACAGGTGCAATCATTAGGAAACTGCTCATTTTTGCCAGTTCCCATTTCATCAATCTTGAATTGGCTTTTAAATTGCAGTTAGAAAATAAAAATCGACGAATGGCAGCACCCATATGGTTTAAAAATATATTGCAATTGTATATTAGAATGTATTTAAAAATGTATTAAGCTTTACAGTGTAATTGAGAATGTGATCTGTACTGCATTTTTGCATGCAAATGTTAATACATTTTGTAAAATATATCATCAAATGCATTCCACAATGTTATTATTTGTCAAATATGAATGCATTGTCAAAATACATCTAGTAGAATGTATTATTCATGCATTCTCCTAGCAACCAAGCACTAATTTAGGAATAAATCAGTTGACACAAAATTGTATTGAGTTTGGGGACTCGTATTTATTTACTCTGTGAATACATGACTAAGATGGAATAATAACTCAATGAGGCTTACCTTCTTTGCCAATGCAGCTTCAACACTATGGACACATTATTTTATAATACATTTTACAAAATGTATTATCATTTGCAAATCAATAGCATGCAAAAATATGGTTGTGTTGGTGCCAAACCAGGTAAATATTAGATAATTGAGGTTTTAAAGTAAATGCTCCTATTAGATGCATCATCATCTTGTAGTTCGATTAATAAAAATCTGTTTTTCAAAAACGGTACTAAATTATTGCGATATCAGCACCGAAGAGTTTGGAAAATCGAAGTTGCTTATCGCCTAACAACCGATATTTATGCCTGCAACCGAATATACTGATCTCATTATGACGTCACTGCACTTTTCCGCATCATTAATTCGATGGTGCCTCCTTGTTTACAGCAGATGCCAAAATATTCATCAAACCATTGTCGTTTAACGTCCTAAAAATATTTTTTGGGTTCAGTGCAAATAGGCTGCGTTAAACAAAATGAGAATAGATTTGGAACTGGTGCTAACGACACTTTAAGAACGCTTTGTTGATCTCGGTTGCACACCTGGAAACGAGGAAGTTTTTGTGTTTTGCAGTGCTGTTGTTTTTTTGTAAATAAACATTACAAAATTTAATAATGGCGTGGTGTCATAGGATACTCGTTGTTCCAAGCGTTTATTTTAGTTTGAGTTATGCAGGGAAATTGATCTTGTTTGCAGGAGAAATCATATTGCCATTATCTTCCGCCCAAACTGAAATTGATATTGGTACTTGAAATATTCGATTGTGAATAGTCTTCGTTCCTGGCATATTTTCTCTCCCTTTGCTCATACGAATCATGTCAGCTGAAAAAGGGTGTCGTCTTTTCAATGGAAAATATCCACTAGTTTGTGCACAAGAAGCGAGCTAGTTGAGCACATTCGCTGTGCAAAGCCTATGGAAGAAAAAGGTAAAAAAGAAACATTTCCATGGGATTGATTTGACAGGCCAAATGCAGGAAGTGTCATTGTGTATCAGTTCGCATGCGTGAAGAGGAATTGATCAAATTCCCATGCAGTTGCTACTCTAGGAGAAATGTAAGGTTTATTCCACAACTTGCTACGTGTTTATTGGTGTGATATGTTTGATGGCTAGCATTTGTTTTACATAAAAATTGAGTTTGTGATCATCGAAGCAAACAGATGAAATAAATACCAAAACATTTGAAGGAAAGTGCAAAACGACACGACCAGACTTATTTCATGTTCTTCTATTATGAAGTTTCAAAATTTAAAATAAAATCAATATTGTTTTATGAATTTTGGCATTTCGGACCACTTCAACTTGAATCGACATGTTGTTGAAGAGGTATGTTTATGTACAATAGGGGCATTTGCTACAACCCTATCCAGTGGCGTAGCTATGTTATTTAGCCCCTCATGCAAAAAAAAGCTTGGGCTTCATGAGTTAATCAAAGGCATGATTTGAAAGAATACACAAAATGAGGCCCCAACACAAACGTGTTATACTGATTTAAATGGATCTCAATGGCATTGAAGGGCCCCCAAAACTAAGGGGCCCCCATGCACTGCATGGGCCTGCGGTATGGTACCTACGCCCCTGACCCTATCCCATTATAACACAGAATTTAAGCAGCATTGGGCCTTGTCAGTATAAGAAAATCATCCCACAGATCACAAAAAGGGGGTTATCTTAAGTCCAATGTATAGCGTATTACCCCGCTATGGTGGCAATCTAACCAAACTCGCGCTGTAGCAGCATGCAGCTTAAAGCGGGATAATACGGTATGGTTTCTAGGCCATATAGTCAACATGAAATGATACAGCATATGCCGTAGGCTTCAGCCCACAAATGTGTACAGCATATGGATTACACACACTGCGTAGCTTAGTTTTGATTTCACTTAATGCTGCTTTTCCGGAAAGAAATAACAACGGACATTTCTGTTGGAGGTTTTATGTGTTTTACAGCGTATTTTTCGTCTTGTTTCAGTGTGTTAAGCATTTCAATCTTGGCCTCACAGTAGATAGGAGAGAAATGACTCATGAAGTACTAAAATTCATAATAAGGGTTGCACCATGTATATAAAAAATAAAAGTAAGAAAGGATATAAAACTGTTTGTTAGTACTAGTATATGGCGGCATAAATTGTTCAATTTTATACGTTTTGTTGGTGCAATTTTGTGCGACTGTTTGTTGAAGTGTATGCGCGGTTGGTTGTAGACACATCCGTACGGTTGGTTTAAGTGCGACAGATGTGTGAGAGTCAAGTTGGACACGTTGAAGAAGCCCCCAGTCGCCAGTTTATTTTTGACAAAGGCAAAGATGAATGGGTGAGGAAGGCACTTTATGGTTGTCTTGCGTGGAAACTGGAGTACATTGTAATGCTATGAGGGGACTGTTGTAAGGGAATTGCAAACAGTTGGGTATGGAGCAAATAGGCGTGACGGTGAGTGCTGCGCATTCTGAAACGTGTGTACTGCAATAACAAGTCTTAAAAACGCAAACATTGTTCCTCATCACTAATTCCGAGCTTGGAATCGAGAAAATTCGGGTGTGCTCCGTTAATAAGCTCGTAAATTGCGTTGATTTATTAGATAACGTCGGCGAAGTTGTTATTGAAAGCGATATTTCAGTCTGCAAAAAATATTGAATCCCTTTATATTATTTTTTTTGCCTCCGTCTTGGAGTTTGTGTCGAATGTGATTTCATTTATATAATAGAAAAGGAGAGGAAGAACGTTTATGTAAGGCATATAGATTATGGCCCATAACGTAACGAGAGGAATTCAGTAAGCGAATTGAGAAGTTTGGTTCGCAGCTGGATCTATCTATGTAATCTGTGCTTGAGATTTGCCTAAATGACGCATTTCACGAGGTCTGTGGCTTATCTTTGGCACCAGGGGGCATCCGTTAGACTTTTTTTTTTTTTTCCTTTCTTTTGTTACCGTGTCTCTTGCTGCCCATTAGGTGAAGGCAGCACTAAACTGGAGCGAGAATGTTTTTAGGTGCGGCTGCGCAGTTTTCACTAGGTTTTTCTTTTATAGCTCACATTTGTGGGCAAGTGTAAGGTTATTTTTAAGTTGGAATGGGAATTGCGTTTTTACTGTTTTATTGGTGGATTTTTGAATATTACTTTTGAAAATTATTTTTTTCTTTCAATTTGTATGTCTCATCGAGTGTATAAAATTGAAGTTTCATTATTTGGATGTAAAACACCACTCTAGAAAATTGTTTTTGTTTTTGCAGTTTTTGGTGATGGTTTTTGGTGTGCATTCTTAAATTAGCAAGAACTGCTTTGATTTTGGCTACTTCTACAATTGGATATAATGTTGTACTTGTTTTTAAAAACTATTTGCACGTTCTGTAATTAATTTCTGACACTTGATTATGCTAATTTAGTAATGATTTCACTGACTAAATTAGATCTGAATTGGATGCAATTATTTCAATGCCAATTGGAAATTATTTGGAACGGCAGGCTTGAGGAGACACACGACCATTAGGATTGCAGGTCTGCGCGAAATACCCAATTCGATTACTCGCGCTTGTCAACGAGACGAGCGAGTAGAGATTGGCGCATTATCTTGTGCTTGTTGATTACGGTTTCTTCGTGGCCAGAATAATAACATAATAGATCGTGTGGCAACTAATTGTCAGGAATATTGAAATACCTTTGCGCACGATATTAAATACCACAGTGGGTTTTGGAAATGAGTTATAATCGGTTGGAAGGCGACTGGCCAACGGATGCTTTCCAGGAAAACGTACCGGGGAAATTATTCAGCTACGAAGAAATAAGTCGTGAGTCTGTTGGGTAAACCACAGGAGAACTCTTAACATGATAAACAGCGGAAACATGTTGGCGAGTTTTGTCTATTTATTTGCATCGTGTTTCTCTTTGGCGCGCAGCTGTTGTACTGTGGAAAAGCATAATGCAAGTGTCTGCTGTCAACAAGAATGACATTTTTATTGTCTCTATTTTACAATTTTTTTTT
>JAQIXU010002713.1:0-11093 GCA_034701245.1 Strigamia transsilvanica
AATTTTCTCTAAATTTTCTGAAATTTTCTCTAAATTTTCTTAAATTTTCTCTAAATTTTCTGAAATTTTCTCTAAATATTCTGAAATTTTCTCTAAATTTTCTCAAATTTTCTCGAATTCTTCTGAAATTTTCTCGAATTTTTCTCAAATTTTCTCGAATTTTTCTCAAATTTTTTTTTTTGACACACAGGCGCCACCTTACCTTGGCGCGGCCCTGATTATCAGGTACAAATTGACTAAAACCACTGAACCCAGAACAAAATGACTAAAATAAATGTCTAAATTGATCAATAACACTAAAATAAATTTTATTTCATTTACTAAAAAAAAAAAAAAAAAAAAAAAATTTTAATGAGCGAGCAGTTGGACGGAAAATGGCATCAAGCCATGCCGCAGCAGTCGCGCCCAACTCGGCCACACATCACCCGATCCCCGTCGAAACCAAAAATCAACAATTTTACCTTCAAATTCCTCCCCTACCTAAAATTCTAACTTTGACCAGTTTCCTGGACATTGAACCAAAAAAAAAATCCAAAAAAAAAAAAAATAAAATCCAAGATGGTGGCGGATCGTTTTAATCAACAAACTTGTGTGAAAACAGCATTAAAAAATGTTTAATGGGCGCAGGGCAAGAAAGGATCATTTGGTGTGGCCGGACAGAGTCTGTAATTAGTCTCGTCGCGTCCCTAGAGCACGTTCCAGTGTGCGTTACTTCTGCGTCGTTGAGTTGGAACTCGGGGATGAACGCCGGGGTCATTCGACACACGCGCGTCGCCATAACTCGGCTTGGTCGCAGCACAATTCAAACTAAGTGTGATGGAAACAATGGCGAGCAAAAGTGATCCCCGCCTCCCTCAAATGAGACGCACCAACAATTGTTTATTGCATGCAACAAACGCCCAACTATTTAATTGAAACAATATCAACTCGGATTTTTTTTCACTTGGTTGTATTTATCCGATAGTGGTTTTGGCAATAGCCGACGTGTTTTGGTAAAGTTTTTTTGTTTGTTTTGCGTGGGAAAATTGAAGATATTGTTGTGTGGGTGAAGTTGGAGCTTTGTGAGTTAGTGGGGGTTTTGGGTTTGTGAATATTTGGGGAGAATTTCTGGGTTATGTTTGTTGGGAGATTTAGTTTAGGGTCGACAGAAGAATGCAGTTTGTGGCAAAATTCAATTTTGGTTGGCAAAATTCAATTTTGGTTGGCAAAATTCAATTTTTATTAGCAAAATTCAATTTTTATTAGCCAGATTCAATTTTTAGTGGAAAAATAGAATTTTTATTAGCAAAATTCATTTTTTTGTGCCAAAATTCAATTTTTTAGGAGAAAAATTCAATTTTTAGTGGAAAAATAGAATTTTTATTAGCAAAAGTCATTTTTTTGTGCCAAAATTCATTTTTTTGTGGCAAAATTCAATTTTTAGTGGCAAAATTCAATTTTTAGTGGCAAAATAGAATTTTTATTAGCAAAATTCAGTTTTCTGGTGGCAAAATTAATTTTTTTAGTGGCAAAATTAATTTTTTTAGTGGCAAAATTAATTTTTTTTGTGTGGCAAAATTGAATTTTTTAGTGGCAAAATTCAATTTTTAGTGGTAAAATAGAATTTTTAATAGCAAAATTCAGGTTTCTGGTGGCAAAATTAATTTTTTTTAGTGGCAAAATGAACTTTTTATTAGCAAAATTCAGTTTTCTGGTGGCAAAATTAATTCTTTTAGTGGCAAAATTAATTCTTTTATTAGCAAAATTCAATTTTTTAGTGGCAAAATAGAATTTTTAGTGGCAAAATAGAATTTTTATTAGCAGAATAGTGGCAAAATTCAATCTTTAATGTCAAAATTCAATTCTTACTTCAAAGATAAATTCTGCAAACTAAATCTCATTCTTAACCCAAAAACACAAATCATTTTCCACACAAAAACACATTCATCCACTTTTCACAAACAAAATACAAAAAATAACCACCCACAATTAAAAAAAAAAAAAAATCTTCCTAACCTCCATTACAAACTCCAACACTAAACCAATCCCAATCCTACTCTTCCCTAAAAATCCCCCACACCAAACACCAAAACCCCCACACTTCCCCTAAACAGCTAAATCAGCCCCACATCTAGAGTTGCGTATTTCCCGAGAAAATCACAATCTCGACATTCGGCATTTCCCGAAAGACGAAAATTTCAATTCTCGAGATCCGGAATTTCCCGAAATAATAAAAATTTCAATTCTTGAAATCCGGGATGGAAAATTCATCGCAAAACCTTCACAAACACTCAAAAACCATCAAAATTCATTGTAACAATCGACAAAACCGAACAATCAACAACACTAGCACTTAAACTATTAGCCTATAAATGTTTATGATGGCACATTCGATTCCATCAACACAGCTGTTTCCAGTTAATTTTCCCTAGTTACCTCCGCTTCATTCACCCCACTGGACATAAGTCAGTCGTCGTCCTTTGCACGCATCTCCGGCCCTAATTCCCCACCCCCCGTCCACCCAAATCACTCGATTGACCCTCACCAATATTGCATCAAATCTTGTAAATGGTGCCATTGCAAAAATTGGAAAAAACTAGCCAGGGGTCGGCCAACATGGCTAATTATCACGCATCAATGCCCGCCATACAGTTCCAGTGACGTCATGTTGCTTCATTCTTGTGGTTTGATTTTGTGGTTTTTTACAATGTAGTTTAAATTTTATGCTATTTTTCTTTTAAAGTGGATGTGAAATGGAATGGAAAATTAAAAAGTCTGCATTTCCATTCCCTTCAGTCATTTGTTGGTTTTAATTATTGATTTTTTTTTCGATGAGGAAAAGAGTGGTGGTGGTGGTGGTGGGACGAAATGATGATTAATTTATCAGGTGATGAATGTTGTAAGAAGAATATATATATACATGTAATATATATGTGTGTGTGTATATATAAATACAGTGTTGTGCCAGTACATGATACTGTACCGGTGGTACCAGTACTGTTGTCATCGGTACTGTGCCAGCGGTACCTGTACTGTTGGTAACAATACGGTACCGGTGGTACCAGTACCATTGGTATCAATAGCGCGGTACTTTTTAAGGGATGAAGCACTGGTACCGGGTAAAAAATCACGAAAGTACTGGTACCGCTACCATTATTTCACAATCTCGCGTTTTTTTGTGTACCGTGAGATATACCATAATTCGGTACTCGGTACCTCTAGCATTTTTTGCTGAGTACCGAATTACGGTACATGTCGCGGTACACGAGAAAACACGAGATCATAAAATAATGTTTTTTATAAAACCATAAACAGCGTTTTAAAATTTATTTTAGCTTTTTGGTATCGCGGTACTTTTTAAGGAAAGAAGCACTGGTACCGGAAAAAAATCGTGGAAGTACTGGTACCAGTACCATTATTTTACAATCTCGCGTTTTCTCGTATACTGCAAAATGTACCGCGATTCTCGGTACCAATACAGTACCAGTACCGTGCTACTTTTGGCCTAGTACCAAAATACTTTTGGCCCTGTACGCGATACCGTGTACCGATACTTCGGTACATTTACGATCAGTACAAAGTACCATGTATCTGTACCGTGCGTAATTTTGGGCCGTCACACAGTAACGTGTGCCGATACTGTGGTACATTTTGTGCAGTACTGGCACAACACTGTATATACGTATACGTATGCTATGGCGTTTAGCCGGCAATAGTCGATACATAGGCGTGGGTCAGAGCCTGGGCGCATGACGGAGGATATGTACATGTAAGAAGAAAGTGTATTGTTCAATTAGTTTTATGTCCGAGAGGTGAAATCGTAAAGAATATTGGTTTAGGTTTGGATGTAGTTTAGTTTGTTTAATGTGAATTTTATTTTTATTTTTCATTTTTTATGTCGGGGATTTTATGATGGGTTTTGGGTTGTATGGATTGGGATTTTGGAGTATGGTGGAAATCGCAGTGTTTTATAGTTGTTTGGATTGTGTTGGTGAAGTGGATGGAAATGTTATGGTGAAAGGTCATGAGTGTTTTGTAATGTTGGAAATTATGGTGTTTATGAAATTTCATCGAATTTGTTAGAATTTCTTAAATTTTTGTGAAAGTTATGTGAAATCACATTAGAATTATGAAGAATTTCATATAAATCATGCAAAATTCAATTTAAGTGATAAAGAACTGCATGAAAAATTGCTTAAAAATCATAAAATAAGGGAAAATCCTAAGAAATCACAATGACATCACGAAAAAGCCCATGGAAGTCATGAACAATTCCATATAAATCATGAAAAATCAAATGAAAAACATCAAAAATTTCATGAAAAAATCCTGAAAAATTTCATGAAAAATCCTGAAAAATTTCATGAAAAATCCTGAAAAATTTCATGAAAAAATTCTGAAAAATTTCATGAAAAAATCCTGAAAAATTTCATGAAAAATCCTGAAAAATGTCATAAAAATGTCATGAAAAAATCCTAAAAAATTTCATGAAAAATCCCATTAAAATCATAAAGAATCCCATTAAAATCATGTAAAAGATTCCCATTAAAATCATGTTAAAAAATTCCCATTAAAATCAAGTTAAAAGATTCCATGAAAATCACAAAGAATTCCATTAAAATTTATGATAAACATCAAATTCCAACCAACACCAAAACCACAATAAAACCCCCTAAAACCATCACTCCAACAAATCATCTCATCAAAATCATGCAAATCACACCACCCAACCCAACCCATTAACCCAAACACACACCTCACACCTCCCATTCACAATCCCAACCATCCCCACCCACCAAAAACCCAAACTAAAACCCCCAAAAAACACCAAAAACCCCCTCAATCCACTCCCAATCACACAAAACCACGTCACAACTCCCAATCCAAACACCCAACACATTTTAAACCATCCCTTCACCACTCACTCATTTTTATTCCCATTAACTGTCCCGATAATTTATCCACACCGTTATCTCCCGCTCGCAAGCCGCCATCTTGGGTGCAACTAAAACCTCCCACCAGCCACCGACCAACACAAAAATGAAATTTAATAGAAAAATAAAATCTTATCGCGCATCTTATCGGCACCAATATTTGTGCAACAATATTTTTTACGACATCCTGGTCATAGTTTCTAATCAGTTTGCAATCAGCACTATAAAAAGATGACAATATTTTTATATATACAGTATATATTATTTTTTTTCCTTTTTTTACCGTTTCAGCCATAAATCTGTTGCTGCTTATTTTACGACTTGTTGACCCAATGCTAAAGCACCTCGATAAATGAATTACGCCATTTTATTCGCTCCTGCAAACACGAGTAAAGCAAAGGGTTAAAACAATAAATAGAGCAAACTTGCTTTCTACCGAGAATAAAATCGATTTTGAGTCATCACGCGACAGATTAGAATTCAAATAATTCAAATAATAAACCGAAATAAATGCGCTCCAGATTATTGCAAATGGCGCCCGATTTTATGATCGATCTATCGCCTCGACAGTTCTACGCGCGATATTTCTCAAAATACTTGGTTAATCTTAGAAAACTATGCCTCGTTAGATTTGTTACACCGAGATGAATCGATCCGTGCGTAGTTAACGTTTGATGAACTAAAAGTACAAAGATAAACTCCAGAAATTTGTTTGGCTTGTATTATTATGCCACCATTTTACTGTTGCGCGCTCTAGTGTTGATTTAAAACATCGAGTTAATTCCGCTTTGATTAAACTATAAGTCTATAATCCCAACCTGTGGTACCTGTACCGGTTCCGGTACGCGATAAGTGATCTAAAATCTCACGTTTTATGTTCAAATAAACTTATAATCTGACGTATGAAAACGCTTTATTATTTTTTAATTTAGTGTAAATTTTTCCGTACTTTTTTTACTTTTTTGTGCGTACGGGAAACGGCTTCCCGTCCGGCCGACCGCGGTGCACTTGTCGCGGCAGAACCAACACCCAATTCCCGCACTCAACTCCAACGGTCGAAACCAACAAATTTTTCGATCCAGCACTAACAAAAAACTCTTTCAATAAATTTCGACCGATAACGAACGAAAAATCTACAAAAAAAAACGTCAAAATCAATTTTTTTCGAGTAAAAATCGCAAATCGTAACACAAAGAACTCACGCACCATTTTTGTCGAAAACAACAAGAAAATAAAAATCAAATTCTTTTATTTTTTGCTCCTTTGCTCAGAGGTCAGTTGTCAATGGTCAATCTCTAGTGTCGTTTGAGTTTGCTTTGGTCTCTCGTCCATTCGATTCGTCAATGAAATGAAGGAAAAAATCATTGGGGCCACGAGTTAAATAGACCTTGTAATTTGCCATCAACCGATTTCCGCTACAAAGAACAAGCTCAGCGCTCGTCTTTTTATGGCCGCCTGTAATTTTGTTTTCTTCTAGTGACCGTCGCCGTCAACAGATGGCGGCTTAACACCATTTCCAAAAACCAACCGACGTCGATTACGGTGTTTATTGATGAGAAATTCACTCGGATGAAGTAAAAATAATAAATAAAAATAAAGAAATAAAGAAGAGGAAAATATAAAATGTCGTTTTGATTCCCGCTGTCGGAAAACCCGGATGCTGACATGGCGTCGGCGATGGCGCTAAGTGCAGGATTAATCCCTGCGATTAAAAAATCGAAAAATAAATTCAAATTGTTTGTTCGGTAAAGAAAATTAGAAAATAACAAAAAAAAATATATAATTCGAGAAAAATTAACGTAAAAAAAAATTATCCAACTCCCTTATCCACGATGGGATTCGAACCCACAATCTTCTGATCCGAAGTCAGACGCCTTATCCGTTAGGCCACGTGGACTAACATACTAGGACTGTCTTAATACATTACTCAAACCTAACAACCATTTATAAAAACAAAAATCCAAACCCACCAGAGAAATTTCCACCAGTCTGACCACACATCCTGGTGTTTTAAAAGTCAATCAATTGCTCATAATGAGAGTAGTTTAATTGGTTTAATTTGTACTGAAACTATACGCGTATACAAACATTCTCCGAAAAACCAACGACTTAAAATGCTCGCACCAAAGATTACCGGTTCACGCAATCCGAATGTTTCCTCTTGTTTTAATAAATAAAAATGAGTTGCATTTTTATTTTTGCAGGCCTTTATCCAGGCGTCCATTGCGAGCGCTTGAATGAATTATGCATAACATTTGGCTGATGGTTATGGATTTGTTTTCGGTGAGATGAGTCGTCGGATAAAGTTTGTCCATCACAACAAAACGCTTGCTCTCATGATTTATTATAGAAAAGTAATCATTAAAAACACAACACAACGTGTCAACAAACAATTTCCTCTGTTCTAATGACAAGCTTAACAGCTGCGTTTACACTTTGACTTTACAATATCCTTTTCATTACCGGTTGGGTCGTGGCTGACCTATCTAAATACGGCAGTTTGGGCGGTTTGACATGGGATGTGAAATAAGAGCGTGTTGGTTGTTTAGTAATATTCGCTGCTAGGTATTACAAAACTTGGTTATTTATTATTTATTTATTTATTAACAAGTTAGGAAAGAAATGATTGGTTTTGGGGTTAAAAATGACTAATTTGGGGGTTTAAATCAATTGATTTTTTCTGATTTTTAGGAAGAAACCATGGATTTTTTTCATTTTTTTTGTAAAAATCATCGATTTTTTTTAAAAACCACCAATTTGGTTGTAAAAATCACCAATTTGGTTGTAAAATTCAGCAGTTTCGTTATAAAAATCACCAATTTCGTTGTAAAAATCACCAATTTCGTTGTAAAAATCACCAATTTCGTTGTAAAAATCACCGATTTCTTTTGTAAAAATCAAAAATTTATTTTGTAAAATTCACCAATTTTTTTTGGTAAAATCACCAATTTTTTTTTGTCAAAATCACCAATTTTTTTGTCAAAATCACCAATTTTTTTTGTAAAAATCACCAAAAACACCAATTTTTCATTTAACAAAAACCGATTTTTTGATAAAACCCACAGTACCGTATACTTCGTAAAACAACACAATTTCTCGTTATAAAACGAACCGATTTCTAACTTGACAATTACAAACAAACAAAAACTCACAAAATCTTCAAACAATAACCCCATTTTAAAAAAACCTAACCACTCCAAACAAACAACCAAAATCAAAAAGCCCACTCAAACCCTCCAATCCAACTCACACAACCACACCACACAACCTTCCACCTTCCAACAGCCCTAATTATTCCCCGTTACAGCACAAGTGTGAAAGACCAAAGAATCCAGCAACACAAAACTCACTCTCCCAACCCCCTCCTCGCACACCCTATCCTACCCCTTCACACGCGTTTCCTAACGTCATTAGCAAGCATCTATTGTAATCATCCTCCCATGCACGTGATAAATAGCAGTTTACCAAACACGCACAACGGCTCCGAACACCGCGCATGCGTCGTACATCACGACTTCCTGCAGAGAAGAGAAACCCCCCCCAAAAAAAACCACTCCCATCATCCTCACGTCATAAACGAATTAAAAATCCATGCTTCACTTTTTCTTCGCCGCTATTTTGTTTGTTTATCCGCATTAACGGAATTGGATTAGGTTTGCGAAAACCAAACACAGAGTTCACTATTAAAAGAACAACTATTACGAACCGATGTAGACCAGCGGCAAAGCTACAAATTTTGGGCCCCCATGCAAAAATATTATTGGGCCCCCTCTTCGATTTTTAGGGGCCCAACAATTCCAACAAAATATAAAATAAAATAAATAAAATTTTTTTTTCTTTATATTTTTTAAGATTTGGGTCCCAAAAAAGGCTGCGCAAAGGGCCCCAGACTGAAAATACGCCTTTGGGGTCCCAAACAAGGCTGCGAGAAGGGCCCCAGACCATAAATACGCCTTTGTGGCTCCAAAATTACCACACAAAAAATTTCCCAAAAATAATTTTCGAAAATATTTTATTTTTTTTTTGGAAATTGAAGGGCCCCCAAAACTAAGAGGCCCCATGCACCGCATAGGCCTGCAGTATGGTAGACTAAGAACTATAGAAATCAACACTTGTCACACGAATAAACGATAGAAATATTATTGCTGTCGAGCTAGGATTGGTTAAAATGACAAAACAAGAAGTAATACACTTATTATTATGAAAATGCAACCTTTGCGAGGGTCGGGGGAAGGAGGAACATTAAAGTTTGGACAAGATGTCACGTTGTAATCATTTTTGCGCGCACATAAAAGTCAATTGTAAGCAAGAAAAATACGATTAAGTCGTGTTTTTCTGCCTTGCCCGATTGGCAGCTTCTCAGCCCGAGGTTGGACTTGTCACACGTGTCATAAGTGTCCGTTCCCCCGTCTCTTCAACTGCCCCCGGTCACCCTATTTGGTTAGAATGGTCAATACCATTCCCACCTCCCACATCTCTCGTTTGGTTTGCAATGAAATTCGCACCATTTTCGCTCCCCCTGTTCGGTGGATTTTTTTTACATGTGTTTTGCGAGGTGATAAAATGTCGGGTTGTTTGGTTTGTTTTTCGGGGTTTGGAGGCTCGGGTTTGATTTTTATTTTTATTTTTATTTTTTTTTTGGGGGGATTGGAATTGTTTTTGTGTTTGAATAAATTTAGGTGGGTTAATAAAACGGAGGTGTAAAGGGTGTAAATAAAAGATTTTGTTGCGAGTAAGTGGGGATTGACGGAGTTTAATGTGATTAATGAAAATGAATCAGTGAAAGTGGGAATAGTGTGTATGAACCAATAATAATATTGGATCATGATTTAATAAGAAAGTCATTGGCACGTAAAAAGTGGAATTTACTTGTAAAAAGCGGAATTTACTTGTAAAAAGTGGAATTTACTTGTAAAAAGTGGAATTTACTTGTAAAAAGTGGAATTTACTTGTAAAAAGTGGAATTTATTTGTAAAAAGCAGAATTTACGTGTAAAAACCAGAATTTACGTGTAAAAACCAGAATTTACTTGTAAAGATCAGAATTTACTTGTAAAAATTAAGATTTACTTCGACTTGGGTGTAAAATCTTCAATTTACGTGTAAAATCTTCAATTTACGTACAGTACATATAACTCTAAATTTTCCGAACACACACTACACAAGAAATATGCAACAAACAAGCAATTGAAGAACATTCAACCAAAATGGATGCTCATTTAATTCAATTCAATTCAATTCCTAAAAAAAAAAAAAAAAAAAAAAAGACAATTCTGCGACAAATTCATCACTTTCATCCCCAATCCATATTTCATGAATTTCTTTCTTCATTTATCTCTCCAAATCCCAACTGAACAAATTTCCAAAATGCATTCCGGCTTAAGTTAAAATTCTTTTCAAAAAATTTAATCGTGTTCAAATCGCACAGCCGACCATCTTTTTCCCATTAGCTCTGGATAAATAAGCAATCACTCTAATGCACAGGGTTCCTCTTTAATATTCACGAGGCCGCAGCTCTTCAGGACACGCGTGTGGCGCGTGCGCCAAGCCAATTAGCGCCTTTGATTTGCCGTCCGAGCGAATGCCAAAAGCCTCAAAAGCACCCCGACGGGCTTCACTGCAAAGCCGTGGACAAATCAAACACAAACCGCATTCAAAACTTACTTCGAATTACCATTACCAAACACTCCGCCTCTTAAATAAACAATTCCCAATTCTAAAGGGAAAAAAAGATGATTAATGTATAGTTACCGGTGTGTCCAGTCTTCGTTTAAAATTGAATTGGCTAAACTAAATTAATATTCTTTAAAGGAGTTGCGATATGAAAAAAATAACTTGACTTAATACGATGTAATATTGGCTGTAGTTATCAAATTTCTGGTCAAAAATTTTGTAAACTAATAAAAGTGTTTGGTCTCGAATCTCGTAACAAATCGTGGACCAGCAAGGTCCACAAACATTCAACAACAACTCGTAAATCTTAACTAACTTTATTCTCAAATTATACAGTTTATATATCCCAAAAATATCACGTTTGCAATTCGTTTCTTAATCCCTCGCTTCCTCATTGGTTTATTTCTTCCGTCGCTCCCCCTTGTGTCCACTCTTGCCGTCCTTTCCCCCTAGCGCCCAGTCTCGCAATTTCTCAACTTCTACACTCGACCATCCGACTACTCGTCGG
>JAQIXU010002714.1:0-11085 GCA_034701245.1 Strigamia transsilvanica
AAAATAAAATAAAAATAAAAATAAAAATAAAAATAAAAATAAAAATAAAAATAAAAATAAAAATAAAATTTTTAAAACTTGTTTCAGGACATGAATGGTCCGCAATCGAGAAGTTTCCAAGTGAAAACTCCGAACCAACCGTCGTACCAATATTCGATCAAACTTGGCGACGAGTGCACCATCGCCGCTCTCTCGTTCCTGCACCCCGAACTGCTCAACCTGACCGGGCACAAACAGACGCACACGCAACAGCGGTCGCAGGGCGAGCCCGAGGACCCTCACGACGAGAACTACCTGCGCGAAACGAGTCAGCGGAGGGCCAACCGCGACAACCTGGACTCCAGCTTGCAAACCGCCGCCGAGGGCTTGGCCGAGGACGGGCAGCTGGGCTCGTCGCAGATGGACGAGGACATGGGTGGCGACGGCGACGGCGCCGCGGCCATTTCGGCACGAGATGCGGGCGACAAGGACCTACAATGCGACCAACTGCTCAGTCTGGACCAAGCGATACTGCAAAGCATCGACAGATGCGGTTGGTGGAACCTTCAACCATTCAAATCCAAATCCAAATCCAAAGATGTTCATAACTCGTTGTTTCGTTGTTTCGTTGTAGGAAGCGACGACATGAAGCGTAAAATGTACAGTTGCATTCTGATCGTCGGCGGTGGCATCATGTTCACGGGCATTCACACTTGGTTGCGCAATCGTCTGTCCGTGCAGATACCCATCATGTACCGCACCGAACAAATCGACGTGATCACGCGGCCGAAAGACATGGATCCGCGAATCACTTGTTGGAAGGGGGCGGCGGTCATGAGCTGCCTCGATACCGCGCAGGAATTGTGGATTAAACAGAAAGAATGGGTGCGCAATGGTGTCAAGGTTTTGCGCGAAAGAGCTCCGTTTATTTGGTGACCAACGTAATAAATATTTAAATATTTAAATATTCATATATTCAAATATACAAACGTTCTTAATTTAATGCTTCGATTTTTAATTACTTTTCTTTACAATTTTGCCAATTTTGCCTTTGCTTCGGGTGTTGATCCGTTTCGCGGTTTTCTTCATCTTCTGCTTCTTCACGTGTCTCGGGTTCATCCAAATCGGATAGTTGCCGAATTGATCTTGTAAATTCTTTTTGAATCTGCGCACCGTTTTCTCAACTTGCATTTCCTCGACTAGATACAGTAATAAAACACATTTATTAAGCTCACAAGTGCTAAACAAATAAAGTAGCATTACCACTGTTTTTATCGTCATTTTTCGACCTCGAAACGTCTGAAATTGTTTGGTTTGTTTGTTAATGATGTCATTTCTCTATATTGTGGATTTCTATACAAGTATATACCTGTCATTTCGACGACGGGCGGAGGAACTGCAGCCGCAGCCTCTTTTCGAATTTTCGTGGACGTGGCTAATACTTCTTTGAGTTTGATTAATTCTTTAGCCCCGTATCGAACCCTTTTGATCGCTCTCATCTTCCTTTTCCATTTACTTCTTAAACTCTTGGCCATCGTGATTTCTTACTCTATGGTGATTACAACAGCCGAAGCAACGTGGTTCGCTGCAGTTTAAGTTTGCGCTTGCGCCTCTCCGCGACAGAAAGTGCAATTAATTACATACCAAAAGCGCTGTAGCCGCTGTATTTAAAAGTTCAAAATGGCCGCGAAAAGAGCCGACTTTATTTATAAAAATTTGTATCAATGGAACGACCTACAAAGTTTTAGTCAACACATACTGGATTCGATAATCTACAATTCTAGTAAACCGTTTTAAATTTTAAAATGTTAAAATTCAGTTGGTGTCAATTAATTAATTTTCCTCAGATGGTTTAATCGCGATTAACAAACCCTACGGTGTAAAAATCTATCGAGGTAAAATGATTTTGCGAGATTTTGGGCGCTTAATCGTCGTCTAATGTTTTTCACCGTTTCAGATGCAGAAAAAGAGACCACGGGCCCGATTACGACCACCTTGCTGACGAGTTCCGCGCACGACACGAAATACAGCATCAGCCAAGCGATTCCCTTTCTTCAAACCGAACTAAACGAAAAGGATTTGCGCGTTGTCAAATCTGCAGAGAGGTTCACGTCGGGAATTAGCCTTCTGGCCACCAACGAGAAATCCCAAAAGAAGATTCGAGCGGCCATAACGAGCGTGAAATGCGCTAAAACATCCCCGTTCAAATACCTGAGCGTGACTGTCGGTCGAATGCACCCTCCGTGCTTGGACGAGCGAGTTGGGATCATGCTCAAGAAATCGGAAACGGAAGGCGACTACTCCAAACACTCGCTCATACTCGACCAATTCTCCAAGCAACAAGTGGAGAAAGGAGTCGTCAAACCCGCCAACGTCCAATTGGAAACCCTGGCGACCGACGACCAAACCAACACGTCTTTAATTCGCATTTCATCGACGCAACGTAATACCCAACCCAGACAGGAGATACAATTTGTTTCGTTTCATTTCATTTCATTTCATTTCGTTTCGTTTCGTTTCTTTTAATTTTGTCAAATAGTGAGATGGCACTTTCTACGCGTGTATTGCGCGCACAAAGGCGCTCCCGTCTTCGGGGACAACATGTTCGGTCCGCGAGTAAGGTGGATGTTCGGCAAGCCATTTCTCATCGGCGTACACAACCGAGCGTCGTATAATCCTCCCGCAAGTTTCCCTCTGCGATTCGATTTTATCATGGCAAATTGATTGATCGATTGATTTTTGTCTATTTTCCAACAGACAATTCCCGAACCAATCGCGCGCAAGTTATCGCTGTCGGAAAACAATTTCGCGCACGTGCCGGTCCACTTACACCTGCACGAGTTGCGATTTCGGCTCAAGGGCTCGGACGAGGTGGTGATTCGTGCAGACCCGACCGATTTTTTCCGTTGGACGTGTCAACGGCTCGGGTTGAACGACGAAATCACCAATTTGGAGTTGGAAAAACAATTTAATGCTTAAACTTAAATGTACATGTCGGAATAAATGCAATAGGAAAAGGAAAAGGAAAAGGAAAAGGAAAATCATTCCGTCTCCATCGGATGCAGCTCTTGTTGCGAAACAAGAATCGTCTCTTCGACTTTGACTTTGACTTTGAGCCCGGCTGGAGAAATCAAATACAAAACGTAATTAAAATTTCGCACGATCAAATTCATTTTCATTTTCATTTTTATTTTTACGAGGCACTTACCGGCTGGTGATTTGAGTAAACCCAAATTCTTTTCGTATTCTTTCATATCCTTCTCTTTCTCCAATTGCTTTTCTTTCAAGAATCGCGTGTCGTGGAAATCAACTTGCCGCCTTTGTTTGATCGTTTCCACTTTTTTCATGGCTTCGACTGAAATTTGTCAAAAATGTCACGATTAACTAACAAATCACAATCACGAACGAGTGAACGTATGTTTAGAAATGTACACAAAGCTGAAATTACACTCAGGGAGAAGATTAATCTACAGAATAAATGCCATTCAGGAATTAAAACAGTTCATCATTGCATAATTTCGTTGCATAAATTCATTTCATTTCATTTCGTTTCGTTTCATTTCGTTTCGGGCCTCTTTTGGCTCGGCTTTATGCTTACGTGTTTCCTGCCACAGTTGTCGGCTGTATTTGATCGGTACATTTCGCCTCTTCTCGAATTCGAAGCACGGATCGACGGCCAATTCCTTGCCGGCACCTTTCCGAAAAGCTTTGGTCCAGCGAACCTTCCTCGGATTTCGTTTCTTCTTGAACGCCCGGTGACATTTCGACCGACAAAACTTAAATATCTAAAACAACAAAACCAAACGAATCGTCAAACCCGGTCAAACCGACGAGCGGAATAACAAAACCGAATCTCACCTTGCAATCGTTGCGCACGAATTGAATCCCGTGGCCCGGGTAGACCGTCGAAGAACAGAAATAACAACGTTCCAATCTCATCTTTATAGTTGACGAAACCTTTTTCACCACGCTGGCCGATGTCGAAAGCAATATGCGCCCCCGAGTGGCGAAAATATTCAATTACGCGTGTGTCGTCACGCCTTGTTACAAAACCCGATGGGAGTGCAAACTCAGCAGAAATGTGATTGGTTACGTCTGGAAGTAAAGTAAAGTAAAAAAAAAAAAAAAAAAAAAAAAATAAAAAAAAAAAAAAAAAAAAAAAAAAAAAATCAATCACAAAACAATTAAAACCAATTAAATCCTTATTAATAAACACAACACACAAACAATTACCCCATACACAATTTTAACTGTCACCTCAACTCATTAATTCGCATTCCTGGCACTCGGAGCGCCTCCGATCTCAATCCCACTTAAACCACCACGCGCATGCGCGGGATAGAAGCTTACACGACAGGTGGGAAAAAATCTCTCTCCAGTCCAAGTCAGGTGAGCGTCCTGCTCCGCGTTTCGGATGAGGTGAGCTGAAAACATGTAGTCATTACTTCCTATTTCGTTGCTGACTAATCGCATGACAACTTTCCGAATAATCTCCGTAAAACTCGCATAACCTCATCTAAAAACAACCAATTACGTAACCCCATATCTGTCCATCAATCGGTGAGTGTGAATTCAATCACCTCTCTATATCCAACAAACAATAACTCGCAATAATTTCCGTCCTATTTTATAATGAGGTCACCTACGCGCCTTTTGTTACGTGGGCAGCTAACATTCTTAAGGGTCGCTGGCTCCTTCAAGGTGTGGCCAAGCGTGCAGCCAAAAACACCAAATAAGGAAACCAAAGGGGTAAAAACGACGCGAAATGTCATTCAAATGTCAAATGTTGCTGTTTTAATTCAATTTGTTTCATTTGACATTGTTTTTTGATGTTTTTTTTGCTGTTTTGGGCCTTCTGGGCGCCCATTTAGGTCGTTGCTCCAAGTTCACTTTCCTTTCGACCTCTTTAGTGGAAAATGCGCAAATTTTTTTTTCTTTGCTTTTTCAACGGTGATATGTTAATTGTTTTTGAAAACGAGGCTCCCCGTGGGTTTTTTTACGACAAAAAAGAACGTTCTTCCAAAGAAGGAGTTGGACATTCGACCTTGGCGACCCCCCGCGTACTGTTTGATAACACCCTTCGTCTTCCCTTTCTGTTTGTCATTAAATATGTTTTTCCCAGAATCCCACCTAACTGATCCACGCCCTCGATTTTAAAGCAATGCCAAAATGTCTTTGGAGTGACGTCACAATGCTGCCGACATACCTTAGGTTGGTCAGGTTTGTCGAGTCCTTGAGAAACACAAACGACTGCGCCATTATTTTGAAGGAGGTACGAATTGCTGAGTGTACTGTACAAGGAAATGTCGACATTTCGTTGAGGTTTTTATTGTTTTTCGTACGAAAAACATTGGAAAAGTGTACACGCGTTTGTTTTCGATGTTTTGGTGTGATGGAAAAGGACATTGCTAATCGCCTTTGGTTTTTTTTTTTTGTTTTTTTTTTTTAATGTAAAGAAAAAAGTTTTCTAACAGCACGTGGGCATGATCAATATCATTTCTGCTCTAGTACGTCCGTCTGTTTTCCCCGCGGCGCTTCTTTCAAGCGCCTGCGCAGTCCACGAGCAATTCGCGCTCACAGTTTGCTCAAACTTGGACACCGATGGTGAGTTTTTCATTCTGTTAGTGGTAGAGGTTACTGTTTTTAGTTTGAACCGAATTTCATATGTTTTTCTTACCGATTTGTTCAAGAATTACACACGCGAAACACTGCGGGAAAAACAGTTGCGTTTCTTTAAAAAAAAAAATCGTGTTATATGCGTTTTATTCGTTTCGTGTTACAAATTTCCATAAAATAACATAAAAAAACAAAATTTGGGAGTTTTTGGACCGCTAGTTCCTCGAAAATCGACGTTTCCAGTCAATTTTTTAAACGGAATTTTCGAAAACCAAAAATGTTATTGTCGTTTTGTTTTCCGTCTGCGATGACTGATGAATGACAAAATCGTTTGTCAAGGTCATCACCAAAGGCGAAAAATGTCCGAGTTTGTCACATCGGAAGTGAAAGTACCTGTAAATCTTCTTTTATTGAGGGCCCAGTTGAATAATTTACCACGTCCTCTTTTCTTGAACCGTTTTCGGAAAACCAGTTTATCAAGTAAAAGCGAGCGCGATGAACTGGAAAACAAAACTCCAAGTCTGCAATATTTATATTATTCGTTGCCCCTGTTCGTGTGTCCATTCGTGTTTCGTTCAAAACATCTTCGCACGCCCTCAAACTACCTTTTTACGGCGTTACCACGGTAATCAAGCAGTAAATCAGACATGTACGGCTTGTTTTGCTCTATTTGACCGCCAGGTAGCGTAACCTGGCACTAACTTAACTCCCGTGGAACGCGGTCAAGGCATTCGACCTCGGGGGTAGACATCAAGTGGTCACGATTATCACGTGCAGAGTTCAATTTTCGGTTTTCTTTCTATTCCCACAGGTGATTTGTGCCCGTGCTAAGTCAACGAATGTCGAAACATCATATCCCGTCCTGATGGTAACCGTTATAAATTGCTGGTCACGGCGAGTGACCAAAGCTAGGACGATACTACACTTCCTGTTGTTACTGTTCCTGGTGAGTGAGTGAGAATGCGGGACTAAAATGATTGTTTTCGCGGTCAAATTTCGTGTTTGAAATGTAAAAAAGATTCAAGTTTCAAGCAATTTGTATGTTTTATTGCAGATTCATCATAGTGAGGGACAATACAATGGTGAGACGGCAACAGTGACAAATTTCGAAGGGTTTGGTGACCTCACAAATGTAATTTCCACTGAAAAAACCAAAGCGAATTTGTCTTGTGAATCTGGAGACATGGTTGTTAAGTTGCAATTTGCTGAGAAATTTCGAGGAGTGGTTTATGCAGATAGGGATAGACAAAGCGCTTGCAAGAAATATGGAGACGGAAGTACGTTTTATGTGTTTCAGATACCCCTGCAAGGGTGTGGTACAAAAGAAGTAAGTATGCGTTTTATTCATTGTAATGTTGTTGATTTTTTTATCGAGTATTAATTGGGGCAAACGTTTTAATGTCTGTTGACCGACGTTCTGCATGGCTCGCTTTAGTCGCATGTTAAAATGGTGTTACAACACTCTTGTGCTGTTTCCTTTAAACTGCCACTGGCAAGCCCAATCTATGATCAGTTAAAAGTTATAACTGTGAATGATTGCTATCAAATCCTCATGCATTTTAATGGGCAAAAGCCATTACACATTAAATTGCTCACGTGTATCCACTGTGAATGCGAATGAGGATTATTTTTGATAATATCCAAAGATTCGTGTTTAATCTGCTTATTAAACACGAATTATTGGAAAAAACCTTTATTAGCTTTATTTCATGACAAATGCGCAGTCTCACAGAGTAAAGAAAATAAATTATTTTATGTCCAGTCTATAGGAGTCTTGTGTAAACGCTTTCCCAGAGGTTTTTTCCAAACTCCGAAAAGGTTAAGAACCACCGGGCTATTGGGTGTCGCATCCAAAAAGATTTTGTGATACCGATGTGTTTTTAGACCGTTTTATTTTGCCAAAACAGTTTAAATACCGGTACCACTAGTGCAGATATGCAGTTTGAGGCATTAATAATGTCAATAAATCAATTTTTTTTGTCGAAAATTTGATTTATTGCATGGTAATTAAGAGAAGGCAGTGTGTAAGAAAAATACCGGTTTCGAACAATAATTTAAGAGCGGCAATAATTCGAGCGCGGCATTTAATCGATTTAAAATGGTAATGACTTTTTTCCACACCTGTAATTATTATTCTTCGTTTACAACTAGCGAGTAACATCGGATTATCGGATGTTTGTCAACGACATTATTGTTCGATTTCATCCAACGCTGGAACTTGAAGGCGACGAAGTAAAGACAATCTTGTGTCGGTATCCGCCGCCGGTTGCCCCACTGCCACCCCCAGTCATTCCACTGCCGTAAGTTACACTCGAGTTTAGTTCGAATAAATTACTTTGATATTGATCATATTTTTGCTTTAGAATTGAAGTGCCAGCAGTTATTGCCGCAGGTCCACGCCAACTATCCGAAGTGGAGCTTATGCTTATTATTTGTGCTATTCTGTTTCTCGCATTGCTGTTGTTGGGCGTTGGCCTTGCATACTATTGTCTTAAAAAACGCAATATAAAAATTGTAAAGCGACGCAAGATATCGTCCGGGCCGCCATCGCAAATCACCAAACTCAGTGGATCGACATTAGGACCTCTTTCGATGCCGTTCGATGGAATTCGGATACCCCGCGCAACGGCGCATTCCGTTTCCGGATCGGAAGCCCTGCTAACACTGCCCGAACAAAGCGATACAATTACTTCGGATTACCCCAGTGAATCTCTTTCGTCAACCCACTCAGACATGGAGGAAACTGAAACTAGAATAACAACTTCTCAATTGACGCAATCGGCGTACGATAACCAGGCGTATTTGGAAGAGCGGTCTTACCCGCCCCCGCCACCGCCAAAGATCACAAGTACCACAGAGACAACGACGAAAGAAACGACAACCACAATGTACGATCAAGAGAAGTACTACAGAATGCAGAAACTTGAACGGCAAGAAAGATTTGAACAGCAACAACGATTCGAAGAGCAACAACGATTCGAACAGCAACAACGATTCGAACAGCAACAGAGATTTGAGCAGCAACAAAGATTTGAACAGCAACCGCCATCTCCGGCCGAAACTCCGATTTACGCTCGCATAAGAAAGCAGCAAATGGACAATGTGTCAACAAAAGATGAAAGATCTATTTCGGAAACAATGCAAGAAATTTCTAGAATATATCCGCCATCATCATTGCCCTCCACGGAACCATCTTTTGCACCGCGAAGAACAATAAGCGAATTTTCAGAAGAAGTACTGAGCGAAGAGACGACAACCCAGTACTCTGGCAGGGATGCATCGAAAGCGAGATCGGCGAGATCTTTATCGGAGATTATTGAGCCTCCAGCAACTATGGCTGCTGAAACTGTGGATTCATACTCCAGATATGGTCAGAACTTGACGGGATCATTCTCAGAAGCGACAACATACGAGGAAGACCAAATGACAAAAATGACAAGAGACGAGCTTTACCAAGCGCACATGCAGCCACCGCCAATTCCAGAGTTCGATGTGACAATCAGAAGTTACCTTCCAGCAAGCGATGGAGAAAATGGGTCTTCGGAAGTCGAGACGGCGGACCAGTTATCTATTGTATCCGAGAGGCCGCGGGTTTTGTTTGAAAAAGTGGAAGATCCGTTTCCAGTTCGACATCCGCCTCCAAATTGGGATGTACTCATCCGCGTGTTAGAACCGCCCAGTGCAGGTGAATCCGATGAAGTGCAATCCATATTGTCAGAAAATGACCGCGACAAATGGAGGGCAATCCTTTCTTCCGATAGCACTCTTCGGACCCTTCTATCCGAAGCCAAAAGTTCGGAAGAGTTTGAAATCATCCGCCATGATCAACGCTACGAAAGGCTTTTTTCAACTCCCGCTTGGGATGTCATCATTAGAATTCTGACAAATCCAACCGACCTGTATGATTCAGCCGATTCAGCATCTATGAGCGATACGGCTTCTTATACTAGTGAACGACCGGCTGCTCGCTTTAGAAGAAAAAGTGATATGGAGATAAGAGGCAAACGCATCTCACTGCCACCGCTTTACGAACAAGACACATCCGCAAGATCTCCGTTACATGCTCACGATAGCGGTGAAGAAATTAGGTTTGTCGGTTACGAGCGAGAATCGGAGTACAGCGAAGACAGTAGTGCACCGGTAGAACATAGAAGACAGCTGTTCAGACATCACAGGCCGTCATTGATGAGATCCATGTCAGAAGAAATGCATAGTCCAGAAACAATTGAAAAAGATTCCCTGGACGAGGAAGATTACCCGAACGAGGGTTTTCATTCGAGAGCGCATCGCGTAGAACACTCTTCGGCGGGAATGACTGTAAGAGAGAGCCACTCATCTTCGATGCAGTTTCAAGAAATGTTGTAGAAGTCAAACTGCATATGAAATAATTATTTTAGAATGGTTTTGTCTTATATTATGTACAGTGCTGTAGTCTGCAAGTGTCTGGTTTTGTACAAATTTGATACAATTTTTGAGAATTTCAATCAGTTATGACAATATTCCAGTATATGGCATATATTGGCGTAAATGTGAAGAGTGGCAATCTACACTACAGCACTGATTATGTATGTAAAGTAAGCCAAGAAATGTACATAGATTTTAACCAAACTGATATCGACTTTGATATTTTGCATTTCATCATTTTACTGCCTGAATTTTTCAATTGATCTCCTGCATTTATTAACACCTGAGGATTTGCAGGTTTGGGATGGAAAAGGTTTATATATATATTTTTTTAAATGCAAGTTATTCTAGTCACCTAATTTAGTAACAACTCTTAGTTTGTTGCTGTTATTGCTAATTTGATTAATGCTTTTTTGTAAATATTATTAAACTAAAAAAAAAATTCTTCAAATTGCCATAATTACTGTAAAGGTTCACCCTAGAATTTTTGCTAATAAAATAATTATTGACAACAAGTTTGTTGATGTTTAAATCAATATGCCTATGGGTTTCTAATGACAAGATTTGATGATATTATTATATTTATTATAACAATAGAGCTATTAAAATAGTCTATCATTCTTAGATCTAAACAATCACTGTAGTTTTCCTACTCTGGTCGTTGGTATGGTTATATTAAGTGGAGTTCACAACAAGACCCAATCAATAGCATTCCCAAATAGTTTTTGCACATAATTTGTGTTGTACTTGGATTTCAGCAATAAATAATTTTTCATTTTGCTTTTATTTGGTAACAAAGATACGATAGTAAAAAGTAGAAGATTGTTGGAAAAAACTAAAACTAACATAGATTACAATTATCACACAATTTCACACCACAGTCTGCTTGCGACTATTCACTTGTCAGTGCGATTTGCAGTTTTGTCGCACTTGCGCATACTGCTGCCATGAAGCACACCACACATTTCCCACTTTACAGATAATAAATAGTTTAGTATTGAAAAATTCATTATACAGGGTGAGGCAGAAATACTGTTCTCTTCAAATATTTCTTAAAATGTACAATAAAAAAAATATTTAACTACA
>JAQIXU010002715.1:0-11082 GCA_034701245.1 Strigamia transsilvanica
AATTTAGTTGATTATTTTCTTAAGTTGCAAATAGAGATTTATTGTCCTCATATTGGCTTCACTCACTTGTTACACATTCAGCTAAATCTTTTGCCTCCCCCATCACTAAATACCAATTTAAAGACTCCAATAAGCAGTCAGTCGATCATTTTCCATCCATCCCATCGTTTTATTTCTTTCTTTCCCTTCCTCCTCAAGGGCTTTTAACCTTTTGGAGGCAATAAGAGAAAACACTAGTGCAACATAAACTGCCAGTTTTATGTCCACAATACATACTGAGCTTTCAAACAAAGCAAAATGAGATCTAAACTTTTCTTTTGTCAACTGGTGATGTATTTTCAGACAAGGTCAAGCATTGTCTTGATATGCCATACACTGTACATAACTACCAAGAAATATATTCAACCCACAAATTTGTGAATTTAAATTTAAAACAGCACATTCATCTGAAATATGAATAATACAGTCGACTCTTCTATTGACTTGCACACATTAAATGTTAAACAACCATAAGTATTTCCCTTGCATTGCAGCAAACCAAAATGTTGATGAATTTAGAGAAAGAAGCAAGAACTAACTATGGCACAGTTAAGCAGCATTGGCCCTAAACAGTACTTCAGTGCCCATATCATCTGCCACTCACCTTTAACTGGATTTTGTGTAGAATTCCCAGTTGTCAGTGCAAATGAAAGGTTGCATCCTTAAGAAAGCTCTTCCACAGAACACTCCTTGCACTAACACTCCAGTTCAACGACTTTTTTTGCTGTGGAGCCTTTTACACGCATAAAAATTCATGCGGAGCCCCAATGGTAAAATAAAATTATTTTCCTTTTTCAATTGAGATCATGGCTTAAAAGCGACAATTTTTTTTTTACCACAATTGTACATGTACCCGGGTTTGCATCTACCGAAGAAGACATTTTTAAATCTTTTCTTTTTCTGTAGTTGTCTACTTTATTTAGTGTTGAGAACTTGTTGCCTTCAAGTAGTCATTTTAATTTGTAGAAATGATAGTAGGAGAAAGCATAACTTTAAATTTGAGCATGAAAAACATCAAAATCCAAAGAAAAGCACTCCAAGTCACATTGGCAATTACTGTAATCCCTCTTCAGAATGGAATCTCAACAAAACTGCTCTTCTTGCACGAAATTGCTCGTTGACTTTTTGACACCATCAAAAGCAAGGCAGGAAGGGGAGAAAGCAAAACACGAGTGCACACTATATAAATACATTATCACCGTGAAACAGAAAGTTTACACACGCATTAAGATTAATTCTCTGTGACTTGTATGAACAGATGCATTTTTTTTTTTTTTTTTAAATTTTTATTTTATTTTAGTAAAAGTGCATTTTACAATTTCATTTCTACTTGGAGCATGTCTGAATCAGCAATGTTTTCCAACTTTTTGAATGTAAAGGGTCGTCGTGCGGTGCTAAATGTATTCCTATTGTTTAATTAAGAAAAATGAGTTTTCATGCAAACACTGCAGGGAAGCATTTAATGTAAAGTATCTAGAAACATGGTTATTGGTGTTTCAATAAAGAGGAAAATCAGAAGATAAAAACATGCTGCAACATCAATGCCTGAGATTTTGTTCGGTTTGTGTCTGTTTGTAATTCAGTCTTTGGTAATGTGTTCTTTGATGTAGATATATTGATGGGTTTAGATGTTGACAGTGTAGAGGTTAAGAAGCAGCCATCTTGTTAGGGTAAAAATTAAGAGTGTGCTTTATTTGCATAAAAACATAAAGGTGGCATTGCGAATGCGAGCGCGTCAGAACACCCCGTTTGGGTTTCTGAGAAAACGGCAATATTACGATTATCTCATTTTCATCCAACGAATGAATTTTGGCCCACTTCCAGGGTGACCAGATTTTGGAAATAAAAAACCGAGACACCCATTAGCGAAATTGCCCAAAAAATTAGCCATAACGCACCGGATAGCGGAACCAGAAACAATCTCTCCGCGCACTTGCTTCGAATGGAGGAACCAGAACTGCCAACGTATTTCGGTCGAAACGTGAACCGACACTCTTTGGTGCGAGCATTTTAACTCCATCTTGTTCTTAATAGGTAATCAAGAAGTTGTTGACTTTTCAGAAAACGTTTGTATATCCGTGTATAATTTCTGCACAATTTAAACCAATTCAACCACTCCCATTATGAGCAATTGGTCAATTTTTAAAAATCAGGACATTTTGTATCACCAGAGTCTTTACAATCTTGCTAAATATAGTATTTCACATCATATTTACTGAAATAAAGATATTCTTTACTTACATACTTATTTAACATGGATTTTACGTAGAAAAACCAATCCCAGTCAAGTTGTGAATTCGCAATTTGTTTTGCCTAAGAATGATAAACTAATGTAAATAAAGTTAGTTGACGTATTTCACTGTACGGTATGTATAAGAAAAAGGTAAAAGTGTTGATTGATCCGAAGTTTTCGACAACTTGCACCGACTCAAACGCTGCCGGTCGATGCATTCAACCTCGTCTTGCAGCAAAGTGAGTCGCAGACGACAGACGTCGAGTTCCCCTGGCACATTATATGGAGACTTGTCATTTGGCACTCTGTTCGGAATCTCCACGGATTTGCCAACCATCTTTTGAGTTCATTTTATTTTCCTTCCTTTCCTCTTGTTTCTATATCTTTGCACGTCTGCCAATTGGAAGCACAAGGTGCAAATGTGCATTTCATGAGCTTTAATTGATTCGTGTTTTTCCACTTTATGAATAAATTCACAACTCAAATAATGGAATGAAAAAAAAAATGAGAATAGGACATGCAAAATGTATAATTCAATTTTGGATGGGGAAATAAATAATCAAAAGAAAAAGAAATGAAATTTTTCATCGATTATCATGTGCTGGTGTAGAATTAGACAATTTTTATGCCACACTTACAATTGGAGGAGAAAGAGGTATTAGGAAGAATCCTTGACTAAGTGGGCATGGGGATTTAGGGTTTAATCTTGCTGGGTGGTGTAATCTGTGTCATCATGGATCAGGTCTTTAGTTAGGATTAAAATGTCGTTAAGCGGGGGAAATTTTGTGTATGGTTGTAATATTTTTTCTTGTGGGTTTTATTTTTATTTTTTGTGTTTTTTGTGTTTTTTTAGATTTTTTTTGGTAGAGAAAAAGAGAAATTGAAATGCAGTAAATTGTTAGCAACGTTTTATTCTTTCTTCTTAAATTACTGTAAGTGGGAAAGTAGTAGCTCTAAAGTTGTGATAAAAAATGCATGAAATTAGGCAAAAAAAAGTTTGCTTAAAAATGCACATATTTTGCTATTTTGGCATAAAATTTGGCAGAATTGGTCTAAATATGCATGAAATTTGCCAAAATTGGTCTAAAAAGCACAAAAACTGCCAAATTTAGTCTAAAGATGCACAAAATAGGCCAAAATTGGTCTGAAAATGCAGGTAATTTGCCAAAATTCGTCTAATGATGCACAAAATCTGCCAAAATTCGTCTAAAAAGCACAAAATCTGCCAAAATTTGTCCAAAAATGCATGAAATTTGCCCAATTAGTTTAAAAGGCCCAAAAGTATGCCAAAATTTGTTCGAAAATGGACAAAATGGACAAAATTTGACTAAAAAGTATACATAATTTCGTAAAGTTTGCAACAAATGCACAAAATTTGTCCAAAAAAGTACAAAATTTGCCCAAAAAAGCACAAAACTTGTCTAAAAATGTCCAAAACTGCACAAAATCGTCACTAATTCAACTTCACACAAAGACGAAAATAAAAAGTCAAAGCCACAAACATTTATGACACACGAGTGCCAAACCGTCAACAATTCCTTCAACAAACCCCCAACATCTCATCCACCCTTAATCAAACAATTAAAAAACAAATCACTAACTCAAAATGCCCAAAATCACTTAAAACCGATCCCCGACGACAACCAGAACCCAACCCAACAACACCACCACAGTTCACCAACGGTCACCGCAACCGCTGGCGACCCCAAGCAATACCAAATGCAAAGCACCAAACATCCACCCAAGTGGAAGAACCTACAAACTTTCCACGCCGAATCCAACACGAACAGCATTTCCAAGTCAGAATTCTCACCTTTGACTTAACACTGGGTCGTCTCTTTGCTTTTCTTGATGAAAAGTCCAACGCCCGCCGCCCGCTGCCCGCATCGCATATACGCCGCGTGCTATTGAAATATTTACGACGTATTCACGCCACCCTAACGCACGCCTTAAACCCACCTCGTTATCCATTAGTGCAGTGCATAAAGGGGTCAATTTTCTTTGCCAACCTCTTGACATTAACTCGCTGGCCTCGCCATCTGTTGAGAGAAAGATGCACAAATTCGTTGAACTTTGGCCACGGCCGATTCGGAGCGAGGCAACTTTTCTTTCGGCTGCATTTCCACCGGGAAGCAACTTTTCCCGCAATGCACGCCAAACTCGGTGTAAATCAACGCTGGCCGCTTGCACGTCTGATTAATTATTCACCGGAGCAAATTGAAGAATATAATAATTTTCACTTCATTAATGCAAGCGCTTTGGGCAGCCGGTCAAGCTTTTAATTCTAATTTAGGCAAATGAACCGCGATGAGTTACGCTGCCGTTCCGATGTTAAGAGTTTGAGAGTTTCTTGAAAGCGTTATTCTTACATCTGTCCATCAAATTGCAGCGTATGATCCAATTGCTGCTTAAAGTCGCTGGGGTTAGGCATCTTAACAAAGCCCTCCAAAAGCATACGAATTTACGCGGAGCCCAATGGTTCCCTAATTATTGTGTGTTGCCAATCGACAATGGCTTATATCGAAGTGTCATTTAATATTTTGAGTTAACCGTTAGAGATCTTTTAGATCATTAATTAAATAAGTCTCTAAGCTTTCAAAGCAGTAAATTATTATAATTTTATTTTTAGGGAATTTAAAACTATAGTTTTTTTTTTAAAGTTATGCGGAGCCCTTTGAGGTAGCTCGCGGATACCTAGGGCTCCCCAAAGCACACTTTGAGAACGGGTGTGGTAGACTAATAAAATTCAATTTTTTGTTGGTGATTATGTGAATGTAGCTGCCCATGAGGTCCTTAGGCCAAGTGGTTAGTGGTTGATCCTGGGTTGGGGTGCAGCAATGTCCAAGCAAAGGGAAAGCACTTCTGGGAACTTGCTCCTAGACAACCAACTGAATATAGGCCAATAGGCAATAATCAAACTAATTTCTAGTTGTCTTTTCCTTTAAGTGAGTAATGTCCAGCAGCATATTGGCATTCTTGTGTTATGTAGTGTCCGTCCACCACTCACAATTGGGGGCCTGTCTGGTATTTAAACCCAGGAGCTCACACAATGACTTCTTGACTATTAAGAACAAGATGGAGTTAAAATGCTCACACCAAAGAGTACTGGTTCACACTTCAACCTAAATTCGTTGGCAGTTCTGATTCCGGCATTCGAAAGAAGCACACGAATAGATTGTTTCCGGTTCCCCTATTCGGTGCAGTATGGCTAATTTTTTGGGTCATTTTGTATCGCTAATGGGTGTCCCGGTTATTCATTTCTAAATCTAGTTAAAGAAAATAAGTGACACAATTCCTTGCAAAATAAATGACTAACAAAAGAAAAATGATGTAAAGAACGTCACATCCTGAAGTGGAAATGAAGTATTAACTTAAAACATTTAAGCAGATTTATCTCAACCAATCTGGTAGTTTTCTGCCAGTTATGTCTTATGTTTGTGTTATACTTTTTTAATTACATTTTTTAGCGAGGATTAGAATTGATGGTGGAGAGGAGTGGGTGGTTCAGAATGCATTGTGAATTTATTTTGCTGTTTGTAGTTTGAACAAAAACGTGATTGCTTTCTAATTTTCAATTTTGCTTTCTTCCAATAGCTTAATGGAAATTTTATGTTTAGAAATTTGAATTTTAATTCTATTCCGTTCCAGTTGATAATTACAAAGTTAGATTCCAACCGCAATTTCTAAACTTAATAATCCCACAGAGTAATAATAATAATAATAATGGATTCAAAAATATAATTCTTTAATATAAGTTCCCTGTCCAAACCTATTAAAATGAATTTAGCAATATTATGTTCAACTTCAGCTGCAAGGAAACGAGAATAGTTAAAGAGGAGGTTTTACTGATTAAACAGTTTGTGGTTAACTCATTGGAAACTAGTTTACCATGTGGCTGCATGCAATACAAAACCTTTAAATATGCTGAATTATGCAATCAGCATCTTCCAATGGACCAGGCATCCATGTACCAATAGAAATCAATACAACTGGTCAATAATTGCAAATGTTTTCCACCCTCCATCCATTACCATCTCTAATTTTGTCCTGGTTTCCAATAACCATCCAGACTAGCAACGGCAGCACAAATGGCGACTCACCATGACTACAAGCATTTACCCATTGCTGGCATTTTTCTTGAATTTAAAATAGCATGACTTCATTGCTGAATTTTGGTTACAGTTGGCGCCTTAATCACCAAACAAGATTTGTTTGCCTTTTAAATAATAAAAAACTGCCAAGTGTAAAGTCCAGTAAAAGAACTGACATACGGTAGACTAAACCGTGAAGAATAAAGCAACGGTAGGCGGCAAGCGAGAAGTTGCCGGCAGTCCTTGAAAGGCCACTTGTGTAAGTGTCCAATGGCAATGAAAAAAGGTGGGGAAAGTGAGGTGGGTTTTATCCCATGAGACCTGGCGACTTACCCACTGCCAGCAAGCCGTCACTTTACCGTTGAAACGTAAAGATTATTTGGCTTAGTAGAGCAATGTAATGATGTTTTGTTTATGGCATTATGAACGCAGGGCCGTTCTTAGGAAATATCTATGGTGAGGCGAACATTAAAAATGCCCCCCCCCCCAAAAAAAAAAGATGAAAAAATCAGCTAACGCGACACTTTGCGGAAGTCACGTGACAATTTGTTACACGAAACGGTCGCGTTAGCTGACGCAAGACTTTTGGAATGCACCTACTGCTTGTCCTAGTGTTAAAACACTTTTTAAAAAAAAAAACTTAATATCTGCCATTATTAAGCGTAATGTTTCACTTAATATAATAATAACCGAAAGATGCACTTTAGTTTGACGTTGTTTTTAATGAGTCGCGAAGCCAGCCCTGCCCGCACATGCAGTAAGTGGAAGTAATTGGTGGCTGGGATGACAGTCAAAGCCAAAATGTTTACCTCATACAAATGCACCTACAAGAGCCAAAGGTGAGCCCGAACACATCACTCACAAGCCATAAAGCACCTTTTTCCCACACGTCCCTTCGCTGACTCTCAATTCATTTGGCCGTAAACTTTTGCTCGATCAGATTAGACAAACTTGTTCAGACACCGCTTACAAATTAAACAAATTCAAATGGCATAGCAGGAGCGGAGAAAATTATCCCCAGAGCAAAATATGCTTAAATCTAATTAAAAGGACACAGTCTTGAGGGGCGTCATTCTAGAAGCAAGTCTCGCATCCCTTCCTCCCACCATCGCCAGCTAATTTACTCAACTGTCACAAACTCCAGCAATGCACAACTTCACGGCGCAATACTCTGCAAATCGATACTAAGCCACGTGATAAGACCAGACCCCGAGTATCATTTTCACTGATTTCGTTGCTCGACTTTTACATCTTCTCCGCTTCCACGACAAGAAATTTTTCTAACTCTAAACTCTGATCCAATTATACAACTCGTTGACTCCAACCACAAATGCGTCCATAAATCCTGGTGAGGCGGGACACCACTTGCAAATAGAGGAAATTAGGGAAAGGGAGATGAGGACATTTAAGATGGGGGTGGAGTCGACAATTTTTTTTTTCCACATGCACTTGCACTTGGTTCTTGTTGTTGGCGCTCTTAGACTTCGGCAACCGAAATTTCTTTTCCAGTGCTTCGGTGTGACTTACAGTATAAGTGAAGTGAATGAAATGGTGACTACCACTGTAGGTGTTTGTAGGCGTAGGTACCATACCGCAGGCCCATGCGGTGCATGAGGGCCCCTTAGTTTTGGAAGCCCTTAAACTTCCAAAAAAAAAAAAAACATTTTCGAAAAGTATTTTTGGGAAATTTTTTTGTAGTAATTTTGGGACCACAAAGGCGTATTTACAGTCTGGGGCCCTTTGTGCAGCCTGTTTTGGGACCCAAATCTTAAAAAATTTAAAGAAAAAAAATTTTAATTTATTTTATTTTATATTTTGTTGGAATTTTTAGATCCCTAAAAAACGAAAAGGGGGCGCAATAATATTTTTGCACGGGGGCCCAAAATTTGAAGCTACGCCCCTGATCATAACCTAATCTGATGGTGGTTTATTTACTAATTGTTCTGAGTTATTTCACGTATTGCTAGCGGTCCCACCAAGTGCTGATCTAAGTTTTTCGAGGCTTAGGAGTTATTGAAGTCCAATGGGGCCCCATTTTTTTTTAGATTAAAAATCTTTAAATTGAGGTTTAAAATTCAGTTTTAACAACATCAAAATCAGAGTTGAAATATATTTATTTATGAAATGGTGTTGAATGAGCCCTAGGGTTCCGCAAGCTACCTCAAAGGACTCCGCATAACTTTAAAAATAATTATAGTTTTAAATCCCCTAAAAATGAAATCATAATAATTTACTGCTTTGAAAGTTTAGAGACTTATTTAATTAATGATCTAAAAAAGATCTCCAACGGTTAACTCGAAATATTAAATAACACTTTGATAGAAGCCATTATCGGTTGGCAACCGACAATAATTAGGAAAATGCAAAACCGAGGCCCCCTAATTTCAGAGGCCCAGAGCAGTCGCCTCTTTGGCCTTACCCAAAGCCCACCACTGGATATTGATCTACAGTCGCGTCCAAGATCTTGATGCAAAATTCATACAGCGCAGATGATTAACTCGATTGTTTAGTGGTAATAAAACTAATATTAGACTAAATAATGCTAAAATAAATTAAATAAACAGCAATAAATCCATTAACAAATATTGTATGCAACAACACCAGGCGCGAACTGTAGCGAAGTTGTTACCGATTGAATGGTTTATTGTGAAGTATATGATCCATATGATACAAAGATCGTCCTGATTGGCTGCTGGATACATACAGATCCACCCAATCTATACGTTTACATGCGTTAAACGCGCATGTACAATACATCAAAACCGACAGTCACTTGGTTGGATACAGTTACTGGATAAATCTACCTAAGTGTGTGGCAGAAAAGCACCTGCTGACACACGCGTGCTCATGTGTCATTTTCTCGAGTTTTTATGTTTACGTATCTTGAATAAATAAATCAGCTGTCAGCCACAAATTGTGGGGTGAGCATCATGTTTGGTGTCTAGGGTTGCTGCTATCCCAGGCGCTTGAGGTAAAACTCAGCATTAGCACACTTTAGCGTTCATTTTTTATTAACTTGTAGTAATTTTTGGTTTATAGATGCCAAGATCAGATTCATAATTCATTGCTTGAAAGTGGATGAAGAATGAAGAGTGAAAAACAAGCTATGGTATTTGAACGACCATTTGGTGTTATGACCGGGATTAAAAGGGCTTTTATCACTTGGAAACTGTGTTTAAGCTCTTAATATTGCAATTCAACTACCAAACAGTATTTCTGTTATCGCCACAAATGTCTGTCGATATGTTCGAGACCTCCTAGTCCACGCTTTTGTACACGTTAGAACTTTTAGAAAAAAGTAAGTTCTACAAGTTTGTTTCAGACTGTTCACACTTATGGATTAGTTTGGTTCCACGTCATAAAAGCGCGGCAAAAACAGCGCGCGTCAAAACAGCGCACCGTCATAACAGCGCGCCATAAAAACCTAACCTAACCTAAACCAACGAAACCCAACCTAAACTAACCTGAAGTAACCTAAACTAACTCCACCTAACCCTACCTAACCCAAAATTAGGTTAAATTAGGTTATCTTGATGCCGTGCTGTTTTGACGCTGCGGTGTTTTGACGCCGCGCCATTGTTTCCGCGCTGTTTTGACACACGCTGTTTTGTTCGCGCTATTTTGACTTGCCACACAAGTGTGAACAAGGCATCTGAAAAAAGTAATAAAAAGTGCAAAAAAAAAAATTATTTATAATTTTTGGCGATTTTAAACAGCAAAAACTGAAAAATTGTTTGTACACACAACTGACAACTGTCAACACACTTGAATACCCTTTCTTCTGATTTCTCAAACCTTTTCTCCCCTTTATTCTCCACTTGTCACCCACCACCTGAAAGAAACAAATAAACATTCTTTCAAAAAAACAACCTCATTCATCGTCCTTGGACAAATTTTTTCCCTTCAAAACTTTGAAAAGTAGTCCCCATGTGACCATCACTCACACACACGAATCTAATGCTCCTAGTTCCCTTCCTTGTTCCTTCCCAATATTTATACACATATCGTGTACGAGTTAGCCAACAACGTATCTACTTATTCATCGCCACTCGAAACAGAAGGAGGGAGGGCAACACTGAGTTCACCACTTACACATACGCGCACAAAGACAGAGTTTGATGGCAGTTGCTTCGACTTGGAGTTGCCATCCCACCACCACCACACATCGTTTCAAATGTAAATCCATATCAGTAGTAGACCTAATGGATTGGCACTATGCCAATATTGGAGATGTCTGCTCCAACCGACTTTCCTCGCCGAACGTGTCAAAGAGAGGAAAAGAAAAGTGGAAAAGAGACTTACCTTAGGTGGCAAACACGTTTTAACATCTCCGCTTGGAATAAAATCCAATTTTTACATGCTTTAGCGAAGAAGCGGCTAAGGAGGAGGAAGAAATGTTTTCCTAAAAAAAAATAAATGTACACAGTTTCAATTTAGGGTAAAGGAATCAAGGTAAAGAGATGGCATTGCAATGGGGAAAGAAGGAAATGTCATTAAGGATTTCTAAGTCTAAAGTGCTTGTCATTAAGAGGGTGGAAAGGTGCAACATCTAGTGATGGAATGTTGCAACTTCCGGATCTTTTCGAATCAGGCGTCGAAATGGAAAATTTCACAAAAATTTTTAAAAAAAAAGATGCGTGAGACTCTCGCGCGATAGAAGTGAAAAGAAAATCTCTCTTAATTAAATAAAAAAATTATTGTTTTTATTTATTCATCAAT